>VZTN01003416.1:1310-16053 GCA_013400515.1 Erpornis zantholeuca | reverse complement strand
TGGAGCAGCTTCCCCGGCGCCCAGAACGAGGAATGTGGTCCCTTCAACAGCCGTTCTACGTCTTTTCCCCAGTTTCTGACTTGGCTGTTGCCTGCCATGCACATCTCATGGTACTTTCTTAAATCGAAGTGCACGGTGCTGCTCACGGGTGGGCTGCAATAACGCGGCGTAGTTCGTATGATTCCGAACAAGTCCCTCACGGAGAAAAACGGCCTGAGTTGTGCCTGTCTGGGTCTCAGACTTGAGCAAGACTCTCGTGCTCCCAATTACTGCAACGTAAAGCACACACACAGGGCAAGAAGCCCTGTCTCTTGCTCCTAGGGCAAGGGGCCATAGTAGGCAAACAACAGTAAAAACTCATACGGCAACGTTCTGTCTCGGAAGAACTTGCTCAAGAAGCCAGCTTTCTCACTTTTTAATGAAACTCCCGTCTACTGGCTCATAGATTCCTCTCTACTTCACACGTGAGCCAACCTGATACTTCATCCGTTTTCTCTGGGATATGAAGTTGGGAAGATGCCCAGGAGTGGAGAACATTCGGCCTTGCTGGGCGTCCCTGCCTAGGCACTCCCTCCCTGGGGAGCACCCTCCCAGGAAAGATGGGTATGTTCCAATCTTCTGTGAGAGCACTATATTCCAATGTCTGTCTTTTGCATTTGGTGCATACCTGAGAGGGGTCTATTATTTCAATGCTCTGCCACAAGGGAACTGATGACAGACAGAAAAGCTCCCTTTCACTCCCAAACTGTAAAAAACCACTTCTTGCTACCCTCATGCCCTCTGCCATCCTCTAGCCTTCTCTGCATCTGTGGCCTTCACTGAACTTGCTGCATAGGCTCAGTGTGTGTCTTGAGAAGAACTGGGAAACCCAAGATAACATTTGCTGATGTTCAGTTCCAGGAGGTTCTCATCAGCCCATTTCTCTGGCTTTTCAAGGTCCCTCTAAACAGCAGCCCTCTTCTACAGTCTGTCTGATATTCTCCTCAGTGCGGGAACATCTTCAAACTTGCTGAGAACACACTGTCCCATCATACAGGTCATTAATAATGACATTACACACTTTTGGCCACAGTGTCAGTATGTCAGAGGGACATGACTAGTAGCCAGTCATATGCTAGGCCCTGTATTGCTTTTCAAAACACTTGGACCCCAAGCTCTTGCCAATTTTCCAAGCATCTACTAGGCCAATTATCCAGTGCATAGCTTTCCCATGCTCACTTGCCAGTTTTTACTGTATATGAAGTCAAATCTAAAATCTGCAGTGTGGGTGGACAGCTTTGACCAGTGATGCCTTACAATCAGATATATGGGTATCTGAATTCACAGCACAAGAAGAAATCTACTGCCTATTCCCCAGTGCATACATTTCAGCATCAAGCTCCTGAATGAGTCCTTAGCAATGAAAATGAAGGGAAAAAACAAAGAACAATTAAAAAAAAAATTGAAGAGAATACTGATTACTTCAATGCATTCCTAATTTGAGCAGTGCCTAACAAAGAGGTCTGATTTGCAGTGAAATCTGTGATTGGAACTCAGATATTTCTAGACAGTACAGCTTGCTGATAATTTTTGCCTTTCTGAAAAGTGACGCATTGAAAACTTCCCTTTGTACCATTTAGTCTCTCCCATAGCAAGCAGGCCATCCTAACTGACCACTGGCCAATTACCTAAATTCACCTTTATTGTGTGATCAGACTCCTTGATTTTAATATCCAGTTTTCTTGAAACTCCCATGTCTCACCCTGTCATTTTAATAGCAGAACTAGTGTTTACACTTCAAAATATTGAACAGCAGGAAGTGGGCCCCTTGTATAAGAAAATGCTGCTTTTCTTTCTTTTCATGTTTATCTGTATTTTAAACATTAAATGAAAAATAATTTCTCTCCTTAATGCCAGTGTGGGTTCACCGATTCAATTCAGAGCACCACTAAATTTGTATTACTGTTGCTATCTAAGTAATTATGATTCTGGGGAAAAATCTCAGTTTAGGAAAACTCTTCAGTAATGTTTATGGTTAAACATGTTCTTATACCTACAATTTTCAACAAAATACTGCAGCCTGTACTTTAACATGTGCTTAAGCATCTTCCTGACTCAGAGTTTCATTCTGGAGAAAAAGACCCAAAAACCAAGGCTACATTTGATTTTGCAGGCATGGTTAACAAGAGCAACCAGAAAGAATGGGGGGAAAAGTTCCATTTGTAGTATGATTACAAAGCAACATACACTGTATTAAATGCACCCATTACATCTGTGTAGCAAGAAGCATGGATCATGTAAGTGGATATTCCTGTGGCTTTTATGAAATCCCCACATAGCTTCACGCAGACAGCAATATTGAAGCAAGTACTCAGCACCATTTCAAAGGCTTTAGTACATGTATGTTGTATCTCTCGTTCATAGAATCACAGAATATGCTGAGTTGGAAAGGACCCACGAGGATCACCAAGTCCATCTCCTAGCCCTGCACAGCACCATCCCCAAGAGTCTCACCGTGTGCCTCAGAGCATTGTCCAAACACTCTGTCAGTGTCACCACTTCCCTGGGGAGCCTATTCTAGAAGAACCTTTTTCCACCATTCAACCTAAACCTACTGTGACAACTTTGGGCCATTCCCTTGGGTCCTGTCACTGGTCACCACAGAGAAGAGATCAGTGCCTGCCCCTCCCCTTCTCCTCACAAGGAAATTGCAACTGCAATGAGGTCTGCGTTCAGTCTCCTTTTCTCCAGGCTGAATAGACCAAGTGACCTCAGCTGCTCCCCATACAGCTTCCCCTCGAGGCCCTTCACCATCTTTTTTGCCCTCCTTTGGATGATCTCTAAGAGCTTAATATCTTTCTTATATTGTGGCACCCAAAACTGCCCTCAGCACTTGAGGTGAGGCCGCCCCAGTGCAGAGCAGAGCAGGACAATCCCCTCCCTTGCCTGGCTGGTGATGCTGTGCCTGATGCACCCCAGGACAGGGCTGGCCCTCCTGGCTGCCAGGGCACTTCTGACTCACATTCAACTTACCCTTACAAGGACTCCCTGGTCCTTTTCTGTGGCACTGTTTGCTGACAAGGAAGACCCAGCTTTTGTGCCATCTCTAGTGGTACAATTCAGCAAGCCATTTGCTTGATCAGCAGTGGTGAGCAGATAACAAGAAACAGATTCTGACAAAGCCTCTTGCATCTCAAAGGTTTTGTGAAGAGCTGTCAAGTCTTCTGCATCATTAAACAGATTTATGCTTAGATCAAGTTTGAAACTTCAAAATGCCATGTAACTCATGTAAGTGTGTGCTGACAGCATAGATCAGACAGACTCCAGAAAAACACATGCATCAAACCACTGTCTTACTTCCACTTGTAAATATCAGGCCTGCTACACAGACGTATGTCTGTATTTTACTAGTAGCTCTTTGTGATTCATTCCAGCCGTCACCAAAGATTGTCCAGTCACCCTCACAACAAGCTATGTCAACACTGGTAGATTGCAGGACTTTCATTCCTTCTGTCCTTTTGCAGGATCTATGGGCAAGTCACGTAGGGGCCAAAGAGAAAGAGCAGAAGTTGAGCAGGTGCTGTCTGTGTCTCTCTGTGAGCCTGCACTTGGTGACAGGAGCTTTGGATGCTGCTGCAGCAGCAGTGGGAATTCTCACCATGCTGTATCCTGACTCAGAAAAACTGCCTAGTCCTTATGGACAGCTGCTTTCAGTGAAAGAGGAAGATATGCTGATTCTTAGAGATGCTCAGTGTCTGGAAGAACTGAACTGTCACCCTATTCAGCGTCCTTCAGGCTGAAATTTTTTCCATTCTCCCATCTGTAGCCCTAGAGAAGACTTAAGTCCCTAAGATCTGGATTATTTGCCTCTTTTGTCAGCCACTGTGTACTCACCACTATCTTCATCATATTTAGAAAAAGATCATCAGACCATCTTCACACTCAAAAAAAAAAAAAAAAGAGAAAAAGAGCTTTAATTTCAGCTATTCAGCTATGTGTGATTAACATGAGACAGTGTTGGCATCCAGAATATCTGAGGCACAAAAGTATAGGGTTTTTTTTCAGATACTTTCATGAGAGTGAAGCAGCCACATCAACTATCAACTACATCAAAAGTTCAAAACAGCACAAAAGTGGAGACTTCCTTAGGTATTGGAGACAGTGTCCAGAGGCCCTGTGCAGCAAATATGTGCCATGCTTTCACTATATTAGGTGGGAACACAAAATTCAGTGTAGTTTATGTATGTAGGTAAAAGTGTGGGGGTGTGGGGGTGTTTGTGTGTTTGTGTGAGCCCATGCGTGTGTGCCCATATGTGCAAAGTAGGCAAGAGAAAAAAGGAGAAGCATCCAGTTTTCTCTAGAGAAAACTGAGTATTCACACATTGTCACTCCAAGCCCTAGTGCTACAGCGATGAAGCAAGAAGCACAGGAATTCTGCTTTTGGAACTCTTCTCCTGCAAAAAAATGACAGTAGCAGAGATGGCCATGCTACAGAAAGAGTATCTGGAGGTAGGCTGAAGACCAGCCTTGCACAGAGGATCTTAGAATTGCTTTTATATTTTTTCAGCTCATTTGCAAATAGGAGATTCCGAACCAACAGTTCTGTAGACACATAGAAGTGATAAAAACTATTCACTTTTGAACTTGGGTAGCCATGTCAGGATTTATCCTTTTTTAATAGTAGTTCTGAGATCTATTTTAGCTGAAGCTTTGGGGCCAAAATATTTTCTTTGACAAGGTATCCTGCAATCTGATTCCTTTACCAGTAACTGATTCTTCAAACTTCCAGCCTAAATACATACATGACACAAAACCAGCTGTTAAAACCTGGCTGATACAATTCTACATCTGAAATAACACTGCTCTCCTCTCTTCCTGCTCCACAGTGCATTTGCGCAATTCAGCATTGTCTCTAGGTTCATCCTTAGTGGGCAAAAAAAGAACAATATATTTTAACCTCCTCTTCTAGCAAGGAGTATTCATCCTTTTTAACAATTGCACTACCAGCTTTCCCCACCTTGATCCGTTATCGGTGTGATGGCTTTTCGAACACGCACCATTTCAACCCCAGTGACTGGTGGCCAAGAGCCCTCTCTGCCCCAGTCACCAGCACTGACATCCCACTCACTTTGGTAGCTGCCACTACAGGTCTGGATCACCAAAACCCTTGGTCCAAGGGTCCAGTTGCTGGCACCAAATTTGTCACATCAGTTCAAAGAGGAGCTGGCTCTTAGTCCTTGCAGCAGTCGTGCACGTGGGATAGAGACTGTGACTATGCAGTTAGGTAAGGAAGGATGTAAGAAGGCAGATCAGATTGTAGTAATTAAGTGCCAAGCTCAGTCAGACCAACATAGTGACCAGTCTCCTCTCACAAGCAACTAGCTCCTCCTACACCCATTTCCATCTGACCTTCTGCCTTCCTTGAATCCTCAGCAACTGGCACAGTCTCACCAATCTCTCCAGCATTCTGCATCTTTGAGTTTGCATCCTTACCGGTGTGCCTCTGAATTTACTGCTATTCCATCAGTTACTGAGATTAGCCAGATTTGTTTCTCACCTTTATCACAGTTACATTCCTCTGTCATACTTGTGTCTCTGCCTACCTTGTTCAGGGGTTTCCTTTTTCTCTTAGTATCCCATATGACAAGGTGTTTGACCAGCCAGTCACAGGTTCTAACTCCAGTCTTCTTACACCCTTCCAAGGCTTTGTACCATTTTCTTTCTTAGTCTGTAACACAGACAAGAAGATTTAAAATCTGGGACAAATTGGTGTACTATGGAAGGATTTCCCATAGTCAGACAGCAAGATTAGAAGGGAGGCAGCAATGGGAAAGGCATCAGGATTGCAATTTGCTGCTGATGCAGCCTGAAAAGACTTACATTTGGAATTCCTGAAATGTCCTATTTCCATGAAAATTGTCATAAATGTTCAACATTTTTTCACATAAACTTTGTCATAATTTTGGTTTTTTTTTCATTCTGGTCCAGAGCAGAAATCGAGAAGTTTTTATTGACAACTCTAGCTTGAGTTTTTCAAGGAGGTTCATTTACTTTATTACTTTATGACTTATTACTGTATTGTTACTATATTTATGATTTATTTATTTCTTTATTCCTATTACATATTCTGCTTTGTTATTTATTATTTTATTACTATATTTAGCCTCTTCATTTTACACTACGAGTAGGAATGGTCTAGGAATGACATAAAAAAGGAAGAGACAGATAGGAAGAATAAAGAAATAAAGAATATCACTGGAGAACAAAAATCTAACCAAGAGTTTGTCTGTCATCTTCTTAAGAGCAGTTCATGAAGTGTTTTTGTTGTAGCCTGTATTCTTGCTTTTGAAGGATTATTTTGAGTGTAGAATTGACTTTGAAATGTTCAATGGAATTTTTTCAAAACATTAATTCCCTGCAATACGCTCTAAGAAAAACACCCAGCAGGCTGAGCTTCATTAGAATTATTCCAAAAAGTCAATGCCAAAATATTTGAAGAAACTTAATGCTTTCTTGGATCTCAGTTTGAAACACGCAGAGCAGTAACAGGTATAAAAGTAATTATGTGCATACAGGACAAAGACAGAGTTGTAAACTTCTCCAATAGGCTGCATAGATCTCTTACAAAAACAACCACAATAATTTTGTTTGAGGGCTTTTTGCTGGAGGGTGGTTCAGTTTATTTGTTTGGTGCATATTGGGTTGGTTTTGGGGTTTTTCGGGTTGTTTTTGTCCCTGGGATTACATGCATTGGCTTTACCAGATACAAAGATAAAACGGTAATATTCATCTTTGGCAAGTGCTGGTGGCCTAATGGTGCTGCTGTTTGCCACAGCAGTAAGTCTGAGTGAGCAGGAGCTTTGCGGTGGCACCACAGATGGTTCCGAGCGCGTCATCAGGCGACAGCAGATGGCACAGCTCAAACGCGTGTGGCCTCATGTCTCCCTCTGGTGGCTCCATCTCAAACCCTTAGTCGGTTCCTGCCGCCCCCGAGCTGGTAGAGAAAGCCAGTCTGCTCAGCCAAAACCACTGCATACATTCACTAACCCCGAGGGTTCAGCCCTGGTAGCAACTTTGTCTTGCGTGTCTTGGAAAGTGTTGGCACATGAGGGCTTCGACTGCTTGGAGCTGTGTGTCTCAAGAGATTTCCCTTGCACAACAACCAGCAGTCTCACCCATGTGTATTTCCACATCCCCTCTAGAAGTCATCCATTGGACAAAAATCCCAGGAGTGTCAGGTTCAAACATTGTCCATTTGTGGAGCTCCAATCCAAGGATTATTCCTTGCCTTGGCAAGGCCACCCTGTTTGCTTGGTCCCTGTTGCATGGACTGTTAGTCTAAGAGATTACAGAAGAAAATGCAGCACCAGGAGCCATTTCTTCCTAGCATGTTGTGTTTCCCTTCCCCTAGCAAAATAAAAAGAATTGCTGTTAAAATGTAATATTTTACGCTACTGAAAGAGACAACACTCTAGTATTTTAATTTTGCAACAGAAAAAAAAGACACACACTCTGTTTTGATAGCTGCTGCAAAACAAAAGGCTCATTTTTGAGGATCTAAACTTATCTACACCTTTCCTGTACACTGATATATCTGTAAGAATACTGTGATATAGAAGTGCAGTTTCCTAAGTATGCGTTCTGTTTTTGAAGTTTCACAGCACTATGGACCTGCTTATCACTTTTCAAAGGGATTGATGTAGAATCGGCAAAAATGGAAACTCCTGCTCATTTCAAGTCTGAGTGTGAAAATGATACCATGGTAGACCACAGTCTTCCAAAAGTGTCCTTTAGGATGCAGCATATATTGTAATGGCNTTTTTTGTTAATTTTGCTGGATGTAGAAATCCATTAAACTTCATTATAAACAATGAAAAAGGAGTCTTCTCGAATTGTGACAACACTACGTGTTCTCTTCTCCCTATGCAACTCACTTCAGCCACAGTTTATCCCTTTGTTTATTTTCTTATGGGAGGAGGAAAAAGCCAGTATCACACCTTTAACACATATGCAGGAGCTGCTCATATATTACATATTGCTAGCACCGAATTCAATTAGAAAAGGTGGATGTGTCCTTAAAGAAGCCCCAAAAGACCCCCACACCTCCACTAAATAAGCAAACAAAAAAACAATCAAAAAATCCCATCCTCTAACAAGCACCTTTGGAAGTCGCCAAGGTTATTACTTTGATTTCTTATTGAGATCCTTCAGCAAGAGGAGATGCAGAAAAAATAATCTTCTGAGAAAAAAAGAGGCCTTTTCTACTAGTTTCATCACAAATTTCTCATGACTAGGCAACAGTAATAGAAGAAAAGGGACACACTTCACCCGTTGTGTGCAACTGAGGGAGCAGCTGGAAAAGGGCAACCTGTCATGTTTCTTCCTTTATAGCCAACAAAACCAAACCCACTATCTTTTTGCTTGAATATGGTACATAAGTATTTACATTTGAAGGAAATCTGTCCTATTCACTTGTTTACAAGTATACTTCAGTTTATACAAGTAAATTTTTCAAAATTTGTAAATATGGGGTTTTTTTCCCCTAAAGGCTTCTTGGCAAGTAAATGCCATGTGGTTTCCCATACATCAAGATTCAGGTTCACTGCCTGCCAGTAGGCATGTTTGACTATAAAGTGGTTTACCTCTGACTGCTTTGAAGCAGAGGAATGCACACATGCTGCTAGCCTTTATGTTGTAATATCACTATTTTTCCCCTGCAGAAAGCATCTAAATATAAATAAGAGTGCAAGTATCTGGGAAACTAAAAAGAAGTGATCTTCAGTTGTGTTAAAATCCCTTGATACAGTGAACATGCAGAAGCATTCTTTTGTAAGTGAGTATCTGCCATATCCTTTGGAACTAAAACAACATTGTTTTTTAATGGGGCTGAGAGTGCTTTATGCAACAGGAGTCAAATTCACAGCTGGGCATGCATCAGCAAAGACTTCCATCAGGCCCCTATGGACTTCAATGGAGCTGAGTTAGAGTGCTCACATGATTTCATACAGAGCCCATAATCTCAAACAATTATTGAGAACACTGCATTATATCCTTGAAAAAAATATACACTAGTCAAAGACCTGTGTTGTCTGAAATTTTCATGCCTGTCAGGCTGTTTCAGTATCACTTGCCTATGTTCACAGAGTGTGTGACTATCATTCTGTCTTTCTGCCTCCTTTGAGACTCAGCTGAAAAATTATTAGTCTTGGCTAACTATATTGCTTGACCTATACAAGCAGAATTGTAAGGTAAACAGCACAATGCTTTGCACTTTTAGTAATTAAAAAATGCAAAGACTTCATATTTGTACACATTCTTATTTTCTAATTTAGAAGACAAAGTGTCCTTCTCAAATAGGAGAAGACTCCATGTTTAAGCACAAAAAACAGTAAAGCAGGCTGATCAGCCTACCAGTACACAAAAGCGGCATTTGATCAAAACTTAACATCATTTGTACTATATCATGAAATTATACATTCATTTATATACCCTTTCTTTTACCCACTTGTTTTAATAGGCTAAAAGTGCTAGGCCCTAGCAAAACCGGTGTCTGCTTAACAGAAGTCCATATGAACAGGAAATAAGTCGGAATGCTAGATCCCAGTCTAGCATGGTAGCTGATGCCGTATTTTAAGGCCAAACCCAGTCCTTCTGAAGCAAAAAAGGTACAGAGTTAAAGGCATTAACTGCTTTGCTGGGCCTGGAGGAGGCAAAGTCAGCAGCTGCCACGGAGAGCTTCCTGGTGTATAGGACTGTCAGTATGTATGACTTTGAGACATCCTGAGCTGGCTAACATCTCTCAGCCTGGAACTGAGGTGAAGCTTCACATCCTTCCCTGTAGTGCTGTGGTGGCCCCAGGGATTCCAGTTGAGGGTGGAGGGGAACAGCACTGAACCAAGGGGTGCAAGCCAAAAACTCCTGAAACAAGCTTGCTCATGCTACTAAGAAGTGAGAAAAGAGGTCAGGACAGGACATGGCATGAGCAGGTGGATACTGATGGGGTTTTTTGCTTGTTTGTTTGTTTTTCAAATTAGGAAGGTCTATGAAGCAGTGACAACTTCTAGGGAAAGGTGAGATGAGTGGGTAGGGAAACAGGTGAGCTGGATTTTTATAGTATGTAGTGGAAGGAAAACTGTGCAGCACTGTAAAGCTTCCTTGGTAGCAAGCCTGCAAAACAGCATATTCTTGTGTGAACAGAGATCAGTTTGTTCCACACACTGGACTTAGAGCTCTACCTCATTGCAGATCCACCCCACGGCTATGCTTCACCAAGCAGCCATCTTCACCAACACCATGCTGTAGGCTCTCAACTAGCAGCAAGGGAAGGTTTGCCTCCTCTGTCTACTGGGTCCAGCTGGGATGGAGTTAGTTTTCTTCATAGCAGTCCAAATGGTGCTGTGTCTTACATTTGTGATGTAAATAGTTAACAATTAAGTTCACAATGTTTTAGCTATTGGCAGATAGTGGTTGCTCATCATCTGTTTCTCACTCTGTTCTCCCCCAGGGCATAGACTAGGATGGGGAGAACTGGGACAGCTGACCTGAATTGACTGGAGAGATACTTCATACTACATAACACCATGCTTGGCAAGAAAACCAGAGGAGGCGAGTTTTGTTGTAAGTAGCCACTTTTGGAGATTGGCTGGACACCACTCTGCTGCTGGGAAGGTGTGGAATTGCTTTTACATCACTCGCTTCTTTTTCCCCAATTTTTTTTCTTTACTTATTACCCTGTCTTCACTTTGGTTTCCATTTTTTCTCTCCCACGGCACTGGGAGGTGTGAGGAGTGAGGAGAGACTGGGAGGAGCTCAGCTGCTGCCTGGGATCAACCCAGCAAACCACAAAAGCAGGTGGATGTTGGGTGAGTTAGCCGGCAGCAGAGTGCCTCTGGCAGAGGGAGCGAGTAACAGCCGTGCCTAAGCAGTCTGTGTGGAAACAAAGCAGGAGGAGGGAAGAATGCATCAGAAAGCGCCGAGCTGCTCACACGTGGGACACAAGAGGACATCTGGGGAAGGACAGAGAACAGCAAATCCTCAGCCCTTAGTAATTCACCAAATGATTATCATCTAAGTGCAGGCCTGGTATGGTATGTGACGTGTCACATATCCTAGAAAAGCTAGACTGTGAGCCAGCTCCCTAAAGCTCTGCTGACATCTGGTGCTGAACAGAAAATGAGTTTTTCAGCGCAATTAACTTCTCCACTTTGAAACACTACCTCATGGGACAGAAGTTGCGTTTCTTCAGCCTGTCTCCCAGAAGAGCAGTCTTCCCCACAGTCTGCTTAGCATTCACACATGTATAGAGAGACTCAGATCAGACAAAGCCTCTGTAGGAATATTTGAAATGAAGTAGAAACTGAAAACCCCATATTAGTGGGGATATCATACTTTTGTCAAGATTCGAATCCCTTATGGAGCATAGAGTTATGTTTTTAATCAATGATCACCTTAATTGGAATAGATTTGTGTCTTGCAATATACTTCTTGACAGAATTTATTGAAAGAAAAAAAAATAGGGGGTTTCTTCAAAATCTGGTATGCTTAAGTCTTCAGGTTTATTTAAAAAGAAGTCTAAATTGGAGCACAGAAACTTCTGTGGATTTGAAATCCAAGATTTCTTTCAGTGGACCTTAACTCACTTTTCAAAAAATTTGTCTTTTTTACTGTGAAACCTTCTCTTGGCAGTATTAAAAGATTTATCTCAATTTTGTCTATGCTTAGCAAACCTTTGCTTGTGATGTGGTGTCCTCTAAAGAAAATGCTAAAAAGAAAAATCTTTTCAGTTATGCAAGGACTTAATGTAGAAAACAGCACAGTAGCACATATCAGGAATTGTTCATTAAAGAATTTTTGTGGGCTTGGGCCTATTCTTCAAGTGTTTAAAAGTAGTAAAGGAGATTTTTCTTTTTGCACTTTGATCTTCTTCAAATAATTAATCATCAGTTATACGAAATAACATAATTTGTGATTTACTGGACAAACAGTGATCCAGCTAGTGTCTTCTTAGCAACATCCTTCTTAGCAGATGCTTTGGATAAAATAAAAAACTGCTCTACACAAACATCAGCATCCACTCTCAAATGCCAGCTCTCAATGGTTTAGGAGCAAGGACTAACCCTGGAACTAGAACCTATTCGTCTTTGCTTAGTAGGTCTAGCAGGTCCAATAATTCAGCCTATTCATTTTTAGAATTTTACGTATTTGTCCAACCCAATGACCAGTGGCGAAGAGTTTCATGGTTTGTCTGTACATATTTATCTTCCACAAAAATAAGAGAGACTGAGGGAAATGCTATGTATTTTCAGAGCCATAGAACCATAATTTCCAACAACTAGGGTTGGGTAAGGGTTTCTAGGTAATGCTTTTGCAAAAACATATTTTAGTTTTGCTAGTGAGTTAGACAGAAATTATATTTCTCTTTCAACTGTGATGCTCCACCCATTTCTGCAGGTCTCCACACAGAAATTGCCAGGAACAGAACGCAAAATTGTACATTATTATTAATTATAAATTATTACTAATTTTTTTAACATTCCATTTTTGTGAGACCATCTCAGACAAAACTATTTCTAAAGATGTTTTAGTTTATACTGCTCCTGTACACTTTCAGGGAGTATGATGTTGATTAAATATATCAGTTAACCAAAACACATTGCTGGAATGTTTCCATGCTCCCAGAAAACTGTAATTGTTTTCCTTTCCAAGAAAAAAATGGGTGAGCCCTCTGCTTTCAGGTTGTTGAAGCCCAATGTGTTACAAAACCACCCAGGATGAAATAATACTAATTAATATGAAATACCCTGAAAAAAAAAGTTAGCACCATTTCTATGTAGGAAACCTGTGCCACATAATACAAACATGTTAAGTGGACTGGATGGATATGATCTATCTGGGTTTTAAAGTGCTTGTGAGAGCATTCCATGGAAAATCTTTGAGGAAAATGCATAGGCATAGAAAGGAAAAGGGAAGTGCTGTGACAGATAAAACTAGTTAAGAAAAGCTGTGAGACTGAACAGCCAGCCCTCAACATGGCAAAGCATATCATATATTCACACATGGTCTGCAACATAAAGAAGTTAATTAGGTCATGATAGTTAAGGCTGAATTAAGTCTGAATCATTGCTTTGAAGTGCAAATGAACCATTAGAAGGTGGAAGAGAAAGTATTCTCCCCTAAATTATACTGCTATTGCTTTAGCTAAAAAAAAAATTAGCTTCAAGGCAACTTAAAAATAAACCCAGAATTTGATTTATGAAGCCTAATCTTACAAATTGGTCTTTTCACCTTATGCCCAGTTTTTATCACCACTTAGCTCAAATAGTGGAATAATTCAGGCTCCTCCCATATACTCAAATTCACTCAAATTCACTCAAATTCACTGAAGCCTTGTTCATGGGCTTTGTAATTGAAGAACTCCCCTAATTTCTGAATGTTTCTAACTGAAAGGCTTCTTCATTGCAGAAACAGATGCAAAATATCCTGGTAACTTCATCTTTAACTGTGCTCTCAAAATGCTTGTCTTTGTGCAGTGTCCTTCTGCCTGTGTGCAGTAGGGGCTCTAGTCTTCCCCGAGCACAGATGAGTTTCCCTCTAGGAAAAAAGAAACCCATATCAGCTCTCAGAGAAGCTTCTGCAGCACAGTCCCAAGCTGTACCCGCAAGGTCAGAGAGCCACCACTGAAAGCACCAACTTCTCTGAACACTTTCCTAAGTAGAAAATATTTAAAGATATCCCTGCCTGCAGTGAAGTATTGTTGCCAAGGTAGTAATTCCTCCCAAGTGTTTCAAGACAAACCTAAGGGGCTGCATCTGTTCACAAAGGAGGAGAAAAGAGGGTTAGACAGCAGAAGAGTAGAATTAAGAAAAGATGTCACCTGGATGACAGAGAAGCTCTAAACCCTGACTGCTGGCCTGATGTACCTACAACATCCATTCTGGATACACCTGTACTGTCAGAGGCCTGGGCCCCCACTGGGGTCAGAATCAGGGGTTCCAACCCCTGTCCTCTGCCCTGGAGATTCTCTTCCTTTGGTTCGTCATGTCGGAAAGAATGCAGCGAGACATCTTCTTTGCTGTTTCAAAAGTTGTTTATTTTTCTTATCAGGACCTCAGAGGCAGAGGCAGAGTCCTCCGAGGACATCAGGGCAAAAAACGCAATGGCTGCAGATCAGCAGCTACTTTTATATCTTACTAAAAACCATTCAAGAATATGTATCTCATTTTCCTTTCAACACCAGTAAATCCTCATCTTANTGTTGTACACTAAACAAAAATCTCTTCACCTCTCTGGTGCCTCCAGGTTCTCCCAAAAGTGGAGGGAGCTTCTCCAAAAGCCTAGGTCGCTGGCTAGGCCACTTTTGAGGAGCTCTGGGGACATAAAGAAATCACCAGAGGAGCAGGAGAAGCTTTCAGGCTTCCCTGGACTCCGACACTGTATAGCAGAAAATTTCCATTCTCTGAAAGTGTTAAGAGCATGGAAATTTGGTGCCATATATCTGAGGAGGTATGATCAGAACTGCTACCCACTCTAAACAAAAAATTTATGTATATTAAATAAAGATATGAAGACAGCAGGACAGGCCCTTGATTACGGCTTTGGTACCACTACAAAATAAAAGCTGTATTTCAAAAGCACGTATGAGGAAAAGCTAATATAATGGTAGCTGTTTTAAAATGAATTGAAGAGGTATAAGACTTTGTCCATATCCATTTTCTTAAAATGAAATCTACAGTAAAGGAAGAAGGCAACTTCTTTAGTCAAAGAG
>VZTN01003415.1:61979-133527 GCA_013400515.1 Erpornis zantholeuca | reverse complement strand
CATGCAGTCTGCTTCCTGAATCTCGTCACCAAACATTACAACTACCTGGCAGTGCTCTCTTAAACAACTTGTCCCTCCCTATAACCGAGCACCTGGTCATGCCAAGAGGGAGTGGAAAGCTCTGAAGGGAGTCTCCTGTTTCTCAACACCTGGCACTAGCTTTATAAACAAAAGACAATCTAACAAAGACCCAAATGCAACCACGACATAAAGTGACTCTCAATCTACACAACTCACTGTTAACATGGATAGGAGTAGCTGTGGGATTGAAAACTACTTGCATCAAGCAGAGCAAGCCCACTGGTGTTAGTGGAAACTCAGGCTTGAATCCCCAGCGCTCTTAGCTCTGTCATCAGTGCTTCCTTTTTTTTACAACATATAGGAAATGCCCTAACAAACTGAAGATTCTTGGAAGAACTAAAACCAATACATAAAAGAATTTTTCCTTTAGGGACAGCCAGACTAAGGTCTGGGCTAGTTTTGCTCTTCTGGAGAGCCTTCATTAAGCCTGAAGGCCACACTGCCCAGAGGCAAAGGAACAGATCCTGTATCATGGATTCAGGCCATCAAATATTCAGCATGGAGAATATCATGGCATGGATCACATCTTCAGAGTGGTAACAAAACAAAAACTTGTTGGCATGTTGGAGTGGATGTTTAAACACTAAAAAAACTCCATTCTTTGTCATCTAATACACGCTTGGGACATAAGAGTAAGGATTGGGATTCTATAAATGGGATGAAATATACCAAAGTACTGTGAGTTTTTAAGTGTAAATTAAACATAACATAGGAAGCTGTTTGATCTACTGGGATGGATGCAAGGCCTGTGGGCAAGCACCAAATAAGAGAGTGATGCTTAAGGAGCAGTGCAGCCCCCCAGAAGGAAAGCAGGACCCTTCTCAGATCTTTGGGCCAATGAAGCACTGACTGCAGAATAAAGACATTTAAAATGGATATTTTCCTTGGGATTGACAGTAATGGGTATTTTCAGAAAACAGCTTATTGAAACCACTTACACATGTTTAGGTTTGGAAATCAAGTACAGAGCCTGCACATTGTGAAATACAATGGATGTTTGTACCAACTGTAATTGTCTGTTTATTTGCATGCCACTGAATATCATCAGACACTCATACAGCCAGCAGCACAAGGCTGGGAAGACAATAATACAATGTCAAAACCAAGTCAGACCATGTCAGCAGAAATGATACACTGCAAACCAAAATAAATTGAACATGAAATCTTAAGCCAGCAGGGAAGGCAAGCTTGGAGAACTCACAAAATCAAGGAGCTCTGGGAATATTCCTAATTACTCTGAGAAATTACATGTTAAGAGCATATTTGCTCATCCACGCTTCACCTCATGCTCAACAGGTGTGTACAGTAGGCAACCAAGGTAATCAGTGCAGACATAGGAGACCTACCAGAGCTCCCATTTTGGTCATGAGGGGTCAATGCCATCTAGGAAGAGACAAACACCACCGAAACAAATTCCTCCATCAGTATTAGCAGACTATTTAGCAGCTTCCTCAGAGATTTCAAAGCTAGGGTTGGTCCTGCTTATTCACTGCCAGGCTCTGAGAAAGAGAAGCAAATAACCCAGAAGCAGATCCCACATCCAACCTCCCAAAGCCCCTGCTCCTCCACCTGCAGTGGGTGCCTGGGATGTTACTCCTGGGATATCAGTCCTTATGCAGGAACTGCTTTACCAGACAAGTCTCCTTCTCCACAGCCACTGCTGGAGTTGTTGGTGTTTTCCTCCAAGCTGTGATGCACATAGCTGGGGCACCTTCCCTTTAAAATAAATACACCTGTCACTGCTTCCATCTTGCAGGGAGAATAAATACTTTCAGCAGGGAATTTCTTGTATGTGGTTTCAGACCTCAGGGCAATATTTTTCTAAACATCTGAACTTTAGATGTTTTTGTTATTTTTCTGCTGGGAGGAAGGGACACAGAAAGACATCCTTTGAATGCTGAAAAAATATTTTTACAACCTTTTGAGAGGGAACATATCTGCAGCTTGAGGTAAGAAATCAAATTCTTCCAAAGAATAAAGCATATTCTTCAATTCAGTTAAAAATACCAATTAATCTTCTTTCCTTTTTGTACAAAAGACAGCCTCCTTTACTGATTTCACTTACAAAACATTTGACAATACATTTTTCATACAGACATGGTTTGCTAGTTTTCATGGTGAGTGATTCAGTTAGCTGCATTTATTCATGAATCTTTAAAGCCTATTTTTCTCATAATCAATTTATTCATCAATTATTGTTACATTTAAAAAATATTTTTGTTGGATTGTTTACTCTCCACTGCACCCTGTAAGACTTCTAAGGGATTTTTCTTCTTTAAGACAAAAAAATAATTTTAGCTGTTTCATTGCAATTGTTTTATGCAGATAATAAGCATTCATATTATTGCTGTTGTAGTTGTTACTGCTGTTGTTACTGAATTTGCAGCAGTTGTTGCAGTATCCTCCTACTTTCTTTTCTGGACAAGAGAGAATTAGCTCATTGTTTTCAGGCCCATGAACAAAACCTGGGGAAAAATCCATCATTGTAATGAGAAATGTATTACAGAGATCAAAGTAGGGGAAAAACGCAGCATGGAAAACCCTGAGACATTCACTGGGGAGCTGTATGTGCACATGGTAATCCATGTGGAAGTGCAAAAAAGTGTGGCCATGAAAGGTGCCTGTTGTTACACATCTGTTGTTTTGCTTGTTCTTCTCCACTGTTGCAAAAATGGCTGTTTGTCCCCAAGCAGAATTTTTTTGATGTAATGGAGGAAAACAAGTTTTTCCATACAATGAAAATACTAGTACTAAAATAAAGTCTGTGGAAAGTCAGAAAGGGAGGAGGTTCCTAAAAAGATAAGTAAGTAAATCCAATTTTAGCATTAGACCAGCTAAGGACTACTAAGCTGCCTTATTTTTCTTTTCTTATTAAGTCAACAGTTCTCACCATTATGAGATGTTTTTCATTATGAATGTTTTTCATTAATAATAAGACTTGTGGAGTCTTATTATTCTCCAAAACTCAGTTTCTCTCATTTTAAAGTTTGTTTGCCTCTGAGAGAAAGGAAAAGTAAATATCAGTTCAAAAGCAAAGGGTAATTTATTTTGTAAGTTATTACAAATTTGGTATTATAAATATAATCTCATTAGCCTATGTACAGCAGTCATTTTTTAAGTTCCTCAGGGCTAGGCTTAGCAGTCCCCTGAAAAAAGGACTTTCTAGGAAAAGAAACTACTTATTGGTTTGTGATTCATCAAGGCACTAATTTTCAAATGCACATAAAAATAAATCCCTAGAACTTATAATAAGTGATTTTATTTAAAAATAGATGCAGCTATCTGTCTCTGTGCTATCAAGGGGAAGACAAACTATTACACCCAACATTGCTACATACTGCTGTGAATTTGGTTTGTCACTAAAATCCCAAAGTCTGTTGTGCAGCTGGAACCAGAAACCACTGCAGCCACAGAGGTGCCTCCTCTGGGACACTTGTGCACAGGGGAAATAGGATTGTTTATATAGAGAAAGAGGGTGGGAGAGAAAGCACTAGATTTTTTGCAACAAGCATTCTACAGCAACGTCCCACACCACCTGGGTCAAATGGGGACCTCTGTCAAGTAAGTGAAAAGGTTTTGGTTGTGCACAGAACATTATATCTGACCAGTCACATAACAGGCCAGTTCTATCAGATGGGAGATACCAGTATACTAGAACCACTTATTCTCTTTCCCGGTGTAATTTCATACATTTATTTCCTCCCCATCAGTTTTAAATCACATGAAACAAATTCTAGCTCCCCAATTTCCCTTTCCTCTCTGTGGAGACCTGATCCTTAGGGATGATTTCCTGAGGTGCTGAGCTCCATCACCTGGGGACAAACCCTGGGAGATCCCCTTCTGTAGGTGAACACTCAAAGCTGGACATTGAAGATGAGGAGCTGAGCCCCATTACTGCTCTACTTGGTGCATCTACTTTGGAGGAATGGGCTGGTTACCCATTACTTGTAGCACAGAGCCACAGCTTTGGCACTGTGTCAGTGAAGCCCCTGCACAGCAGACCCCTGAGATACCTGACAGTGTTCACAATGATGATGACATGCCCAGTGTGGATAAGAAAGCCTCAGACCAGATAATTTAATTGTTACTAAATATACGTAATATTGCTATTAAATATATTATAAGATATATAAAACCAGAACTTAGATTTTGTTTTGGTCTTATCTATCTGTAGTGGCTTCCCGGACATACCAGAACTGCACCTAGTGCCTATTTCTCCCACTGTCTGATAAATGTCTGAGTTTCTCCTTTAATTGCTGTGAAACAAGTGACATCTTTTCACTTCCTTCTGTTGTTCGGGGAATGGGACAATTCACGTCCAGCAAATACAAACCCAGTAATATGCATTTTGAGGCTGAAATTATGTCTTCCATGTTCTGCAGTTACTATGGTTACCATCCCACAGCATCCCTGCATGCATGGCTAAAAGAAACAGCACAAAAATAAATGTTCAGGTTAAAAACAAAAGGAGACTCTGGGTCTATTAAAAAATACGAAGTACGACTTGAGAAATCTAAAGATTTATTTTCCATGATGACAAAGGAAGATGGATGTCCCCACAGTCTTGTTGATAAATTTCCCTACTTTGGCTTTAAATGCTGTAGTAAATTTTTGTCCCATCTAGAACTGGGAAGATGGATGAGACACTCTCATGCTCCAGAAAGCAGCCAGTGTCAGTGCATGCCTGGGAAGGGGGGACAACTGTTGCTTTATTCCAGGAGGAAGCTAGTTCCCTGGAGCCATGAACCACAACAGTGTTTGGGTTCCTAATGCCAGCCTGGGCAGCTTGCCATCCTCATGGGAGTTAGTAGGACATTAGGAGTCACACTGAGAGCTGGAAGATCAACCCCTGCTCTGGATTTGGCACACAGTAACAAAAGGACTTGGTGGCTACAGTGGAATTTTGTTGGAGATCTGTGCCTCAGACCACAGATGCAAAATTCAGCATCAGGCCAAACCATGAGAGATTCCTGCATCTGAGTTGTCCCCCATAGTAAGTGCTCTCCTGGCTGTATTTTATTTACACAGCTTAGTGCCTTCTTTGAACATAACCATGACCAAGAACCTCAGCTAGACCTTCCCCAGCCTTGTGAGGAGATGGGTGTAGACAACTTCTCTGGATGCACCTGACCCACCCTCTCTGTCCAGGATCTGACGTGTCCAGGTATCTGTGCAGGAATGTACTGGATATTGGTGGGGTCAGGGACATTCCTGATCTTCCCCGTCCTTAAACATCATGGAGTGACAGCACTAGTCCTGACCAAGGAGGGAGACCTGCGTGGGTGATGGCAATCCAATTCTCAAAAGGTAGAAGGTGCTCTACCCCATAGGAAATGCTGGCATTTGGCAGGAGGTAACTGGAGACCAATGAGAGCAGAGAGACTGACCAAAACATAATCTGTCTCTGCTTGCCCAGGAGGAGGAGACCTGAGTTCCCACCTTTTCACAAGGACAAAGGCTTCATATTGCTGTAACCACAGTGAAGGAGGGGGAACCTTCTCCAGGAGGTGAGCGATGTGAGTCTGACCAACCCAGAGGCTGACTGAACATCTACCCTCAAACTCTGCCCTACAAACCACTGCATGCTTTGAGGAACATGTACTCATCATCTTCGGGCAAAGACATCACTAACTAAAAGCCATGATAGCTGTGATCTGAAGACAGACATTAGGATTGAATACTATAATTTCAACAACTGAGCAACTAAACAAAAGAGAAAAACATCCTACAAGTAGAGGTGGGATTTAAAAAAATCCCCAGCATTAAAAAAGTCACACATTTTCAACTTTGACCCACCACACTCCCTAGAAAATACATTGAGTTAATGGCTGACAGTCCATTCTTTATGTACCTGACAGCTCAGTCTGATAAATAACTGCCCAGAGAACCAACTCCATTGTTATGACATCACTGGGAAAGTGAAGAAATCATCCTCTTACAGTCACTCATTTAGCTTGGATGATTTCAGAATAAGTATAAATTTGCAAGCTGCTATATTTAAATGCACACAACAGTAAGTCTAAGGGAAAGACTGGGGTATTCCTGAGGACCAGGAGGCAGCTGGAAGCAGAACCTGCACTGTCCTGAGTCATAGATTTGACTATTATGACCAGGGTTTTACTGCACACCAGCATAATGAAGGCTTCCATTTCTGGTATAGCCAATAGTTTATCTAGAGCAATGATGCTGTGGAATGATCCAATTTATGTAAAGCCTAGATGCTAGAAAGCAATGCTGTTATTATCCTGCACCTTCTTATTTTTGCTTTTCCTATGTGACCATCATTGTATCATAATTTTCAAAATTTTCACTGGAAAAAAATGCAAACTGAATTCTACAGCCTTATGATACTGAAAAAGAGTTCCTAATTACTTTCTTCAATGTTTGTTGATTTGAGATTGCAGCACCAAGAAGGTCATTGCATTTCAGAGTCACCCTGTTTTTGTATTTGATCTACAAAGGTTGATTGAAAGCAGAGCAACATCTGAATGGTGAGTTCTTCCTTCAGTGTATATCTCAGAGGCAAGGTATGATTTCAGCAATAAATGACAACAAGGAAAGTCCCTATTCTTCATTCAAAAAATAACTGGCATGAGGTGCTGTGAAACAGGAGGGAATAAAATAGAATAAAAGTGTGAAAACGCATCCTGAATTCCCCAGCACTTCCCTGCTGTGTCCTTAGGGCATTTCAAGACCTACCTTGGAAAAAGGCTTTGCATAATAATCACTGCTATGATTAGCGCAGTGTTTCACATTATGTAATACATACAATTCACCCGGTAAGCATTGCAAGAATTATTTGCAGTTAAAGTTTCAAAATGTTCCAGGCTTTAAGATTTCTCCCTCCCTACCAAAGTAACCCCAGCAGTTTTCTCAGCAGCCCCTCAGTAACTCAGTTAAAAGTAGGAACATTTTTTAAAATTCCCTCTAAATGATCACAGATTTGTAAGAGCAATGATACCTGCAGACCCAGGGCTATAAGCAATTCACCAGCAGAGGTTTACTGGTCATCCAAGGCCTGAAGTGTGGGACGTGAATAAACCAGGGGTAGGAGTAATGAAACAACACCCACATGTAAGAGAGACACTAAATTCTGACCTACTGTAGACTGGCAAGCCAGTGAAGGAATGGCAAATTGTGGTACAAGAGGATGTACATCCAAGAGGATGCCAGGAGGAAATCAACGTTGTGCAACTCGGGATGATGAGGATGCTCTGTACTCCAAGACTTAAGACACTGGCAGCAGAACCCAGTAGAGCAATGGAAGCATGAGCACACCACCAGAGAAATGGATGGGGTTTAGAAAGCTTTGCATATGTGTAATTTTAACAATTTGAACTTGTGTTTATTATGATCATCACAACTGGAGTAATAATAACTCTTGCACTGGGCTCTTAAGACTTTAAGTAGACTAAATTCTTGGCTTTGCATCTCATGTGGGTACCTTTTGCAGCTATCAAGTCTTCTAGGTTAACAATCTGGTAGGAGGATTTCAAGTAACCTTTCTGTAGCTTGGATGCAGCAAGTTGTTAGCAGCTGTCCTGAGGATACACTGCTAGCAGAGTGAAACATGCAGCTCGACACCGCAGCCATGCCCTCCTGGGGAAACTGGGCACTGCCTTCCAGGAACTCCGGCTCCCAAGCTGCAGATGGACGTGGACAAACCTGGCATCAGGGTCCGAAGACAACAGATGTGCCTCAAATAATAAAAGCTAAGAATCTCGTGCTTCTTTTTGTATGTAGAAAGCACCAAAAAGCTATGAGATACAGTTCAGGGTCTCCCTCTTCCCCATCTTACTGAACTATATTTGGCTGAACTGTATTTAGAATTATTTATGCTCCATATATAGCTCTCCATGAAAAATAAGTATGCCCTTGGAGTCCTAAATCAAAATACTATAGCATATTTAATAATACAGTATAGTTTTGCAACTCTACCATGTACGTAACTTGATTTTTTTCTTTTTAGCAGCATTTATTCTTCTAATTTAAAAGCTTGTAAGAAAGATTAAGTATTCACAGCAGTAAACTGTAATTCTAAAGTCATTAGGGACTAGCTATTGCTCAATACAAATGCTAATGTAGTTTAAACTTGATATAACCTTTCTAGATTTAAGACATCAGCAAATAAAATGTTAATAAAAGCTTCTGGACTGTATCTAGATTTCTTTTTACATTAGTAACCTTGCTATTACAGAATGAACAATAATCAAAATCTATTTTTCTCAAATGGTTTCTACTAGATCAAATAACAGTAAGGGAAACAAAAAAATTTGAGTGAGAAATACTCATTCATATGAACTACGAATGCAAAAAAGACACTGCATTCCTGAATACAAACAACAAATTAGCAGGCAAATAATATTGAGTAGTCTTGAGAAATGTTGAGCTTCACATGTTTAATATGTTTGCTGTCATTGTTTTGTTGCATTTATTAAGGTAGAGTGACAAAAAGCACGAAGAACAAATCCCACAGTTGCAAATACCCTACAGTCTGGCAAGCGAACTTTAGAGATGAGTGGAAGCTTCAGGAGTGGCTGTAGAACAGCACTGCCAAGGACCATGGTTAGGGAAATCCATACACTTCCCTGTCTGCTCGTCCTATTAGAGAAGCACTCCACATTTCAGTGGAACTGTGCATGGAACAGTAACTTCAGCCTGCCAGGAGGGAGACCAAAGTAGACCTGAGGAATGCCTTCACCAGGGACTGTTTCTTCTTCTCTTTCATGTATAAGCAGCTTCCCTGGCTGGAGGACCTTGTGTGTGCTCATTTTGTCCCATCAGCTGCAAAGACCATTTCTGGTGGTGATGACATGCAGGCCTCATGGTGATGCCTTTCATGGTGATGCCTTTCATGGTGTGGCCTTCATGGTGTCCCTTTCACGGTGTGGCCTTCATGGTGATGCCTTTCATGGTGATCCCTTTCATGGTGATGCCTTTCATGGTGTGCCTTTCATGGTGTGACTTTCATAGTGTGCCCTTCATGGTGATGCCAGGCAGGAGCTCTCATCACCTTTCACGGTGGTGCCATGAAGGAGCTAGCCAAGAGCTGAGCAGCACACTTCTGTCTGAAAACAGTGCTGGCACCCCTTCCTCCAGTGCCAGCTGCAGAGGGAAGGGATGTTGTCTAGTTAGGGAAGGAGAGTACTCACAGAAGGATCACATTAGGATCACGTTGATGTTCAACACTTCTCAGTACAACATCAGGTGGAACATTTTGTTACTTCTAAAGGGAAAATTTTAGGCATTTTAAACCCAAGGCATCTCATATTCCATCTCCTCTTTCACAGCAGCAAGCTCCATGAGATGAAATGGAAGCTCTGGAGGTCGTGTCCCAGCAACTCCAGACTGTCACTCCCCAGTTCAGACACAAGCTCTCCACTCACCATAGCTCCTTGTCTAGAGAAATACAACTGTGCTGTGAGGTTTAATTACATAATTGCAAAAATAATGTTGCCTTATTAATTGAAAATCACTGTAGCTTTTTCAGTGAAATGAAAAAGCCTAAACTATAGAAGCAGGCACTCCAGTGTATAAATTCTGATTTATATTCACACAGACTGCCTCCTCCTTGTCATATTATGAATACACCCCCAGACATTCAGGACATTTTGTTTGCTTTGGTGAACAAATACAGACTTGTATGTCTGGTGTCTTTTATGACAAACTATATAGGCATCATTCTTCATGCAGGCCCAGCAAAAATGATCTCAATACTTTGAGTGAGTACAAACATATGCACACAAAAAAACCCCAAAACCTCAACCAGCCACAACAGAATCAGAATACAAATCCCAAGGAACAGATGTGGTTCAGTAAATTGAGAGGAGGTCACAAGCATCTTTCTTTGAGAGGCTGGTGTTACACCAGAGAGGGAAGTGTGGCTCTGCAACACGTAAATTATTGCAGTGGAGATGGAATGGTCAGTTCAGTGGGAGGACAGAAGTATGGGGAATGACATTACTGGATCAATAAAATCTTCCTCTATCTCCCACGCAGTGCATCACCTGCAGTGCTGCACAAACCGCCAAGATCAATTTCTTGAGTTTTGCATCAGCTGCTGAGGTCTGGGAGACACACTGAGTTTTTGATCACCAAATCCAGTAATGGAATTAACAGAGTAATGGAGAAAATAAGAATAAATCCTGGAAAATCAAATTGCATCCTGTCTATATAAATTTTGAATTAAATTATTATTAGTAAATGACATATAGTTATTATTGCAGCAGACTCCTAGGGCTCCACTCTGCCAGTGAAGCATTGGCTGGGGTACAACAGAAGAGACACAAAGGGTTGTCTTCATCATCAATTAGCCAAATATGGAGTTTGTACAACCATGGCAAATCCTTTGAGCAAAATCATTCTGCCAGTCAATACTCTATTTGCTAGTATGAGCAATCATGTATGGACATAATTTCTTCCATATTTTCTTAACTCTACTGATGATGATGGTTTTTATTGTCATAAAGGGAAACTTTTTACTGCAGCACACACTGAGAGCAGGCACACTAACCATCAGGAAGATGTCAGGATTCCCCCATGAGCAAGCATTTTCCCTTAAAATGTGCAATTTAATTGCACTCACAACTGTGAAAAATAGATTAGTGTGATTTCCTTTTGTGGCATTTGTTAGTGTAATTCTGAGATGTTTGTTTGAAAACAGTACTCCATTTCACTGCTTCTTGTTCAACAAAGATTTGATTAGCAAGAACTGTGTTGCTCTTGTGAAACTTAAAGCTGTATTTGGAATTAGGACCTTTTTTATTAGTATGCATTAAAACCTGTTATTGATCTCCTAGAGGTGCTAATGTAAGTGTCTTTTGTAATGCAAGCCCAAATTAGATTCTGATCAGGTTCAAAGTGTTCAATCAAGGACTACCTAGCAGCATTTTTAAATGAAGTGCATTTTGTGTTTGGCATTGCAGATCAGGTATTTGATTGAAAGTCAGGAAGAATTCCCAACAATGTGGCATCTCTCTTCCTTTGCTGAGCATCTAAAACACATCTAGTATTCATCTGCTGCATAATGCTGACGTGTTGTATAGTCTAAGGCACTTTGAAATTTAATGCATACTACAGTGGCTAACTAAAAAGGGACCACTGCGGTACATTAGCTTAAAAAACATTTGCTAAAAATTTTAAACCTAACTTCTTTATAATTAAAGACTGATATGTTCATTAACAGAATGCGAATGTGGAATGTATCACTTCCACTGATCACATAATGAAAATAATAGCCTTCATGGAGCAGTGATAAACTAGGTGGAGATACAGTGACCATTTAAGACCTCAGATAAGCTCAGAGACCCAATATACAAGGTGCTATACATGGGCCTCTAAGTGATAGGCATTGCCCTGAAAAGTTTGTAACTTATACTTGAAAAGACAGACATAAGTCAGATGTGGTGTTTCTGTCATAAACCCTGTGCTGATACAAAATGGGCATTTTCATCTACCCCAATTCTATGATTCTACAATAACAGAATCATAGAATCATCTAGGTTGGAAAAAACCTTTAAGATCATCGATTCCAACTGTTAACCCAGCACTACCACGTCCATCACTAACCCATGTAAATCACTCTAGGGATTCACACAGTCAATAGAGAGAAATACACTCTGAGGATGCAGTTTGTCCAATCTCTGCTTTGCAGAAAGACATCTTCAGTAGAAAGCACGAAGTTGTCTGCTTCTGCCAACCTTTACTGCCTTCCCAGAGGTGCACAGCCACTGTGCCCACGGATGGAGGGAGAGGGGAGCACCATCCTCCAGCAGCACAGGCTCACACAATGGGAGTCAGCTCAGGTGTAGGCACAGGTCTTGTGTATGCCAGTGGACATCAAAGGGTTCACACTGGGGTGAAAACCAGAGTTCAGAGAAAACACTGGGACAGTGCATGATTATGAGACAACACTGAGGCAGCAGAGACCAGAATGCAGCTCTTCCCGATGTTCTTTGCTTCATTTAAACTGATGATATTTTTAATGATTCAGCTTTGCAATAGATCTACTTAGAGAAGAGCACAAATCCTCCAGGTTCTACACTGTGACTCTGACAGGCAGCTGCTGCATGCAGAGATTACTGCAGCCAAATAGTGGTCTCAGTGGTTTAGTCTGTTTATTCAGATTTAGATTAACTCAACCAAAAACAAAGCCTATGTGGCGTTACAGCTAAAATATGAAATTAGACAATATGTCACATGAAAACATCAGAAGGAAAAAGTCAAGATGCACTGCATGCCAGGTCCTGTCCTCCAGAGACAGTTGATTCCTGCAGTGACATCTCCTGCATTGCAGGGGTGCAGCCCCCCCATGTCAGGAGCTCACAGTAGCTCAGGACACTGTTTCTAAACAGTATCTGGTTCCTCTAGACACCCTGTGGTGCCAAACTGTGCTCAGACTGCACCACCCTATTACAGTAAGTGGCAATTAAAGGTGTGAGTTTGTAAGTGGCACTGAACTCAGCACACCTCTCCCCAGGCATCGTGGCTTGCATCAGAAACAGTGTGGCCAGCAGGACCAGGGCAGTGACCCCTGGACTCAGCACTGGTGAGGCCACACCTCGAGCACTGTGTTCAGTTCTGGGCCCTCACTACAAGAAGGACATGGAGGCGATGGAATGTGTTCAGGAAAGGGTAATGAATGTGGCGAAGGGTCTGGAGCACAAGTCTGATGAGTAGTGGCTGAGGGAGATGGGGGTGTTCAGCCTGGAGAAAAGGAGGCTCAGGGGACACTTCATCACTACCTGAAAGGAGGTTGTGGCCACATGGTGGTCAGTCTCTTCTCTCAGATAAAAGTGACAGGACAAGAGGAAATGTCCTCAGGTTGCACCAGGAGAGGTTTAGATTGGGTATTAGGTAAAATTTCTCCATTGAAAGTGTTGCCAGGAGTTGGCACAGGCTGCCCAGGAAAGTGGTGCAGTCATCACCCCTGGAGGTATTTAAAAGATATGTAGATGTGGCACTTAGTTTAGTGGTGGACTTGGCAGGGATTTGATGATCTTAAAGGCCTTTTCCAACGTAAAGTATTGTATGATTACATGAAAACACAAATCCATACCTGGTATGTAGCATTTCTTCCATGTTGTCCTCTAGTTTGACATGTGAAAAAGTACAAAAAACCGCAAAACTGTAACTGTTCCATCAGCACCAACATCTCACAGAAAGGTTTAAGTATTAGAAGATTTTGTTAACAGGTAAAATTCTTTGCCTGTACTGCACAGCAGCCCCTGTGTCCAGGGGGTGACAGAGAAACAAGCCAAAGTCACACCAGTGCCTGAACAGTGTGTGAGGCAGCACTGAGCCTTGCTGGAGGGGGATGCTGTATCATTCCATGTGCCAGCCTTGCTGTCAGTGGGATCTCCTGGAAAACACAGCTCTCTCTCCAGGAGCTGATACCTCGTCCATGCCCTACAGGAGTATGAGCCAGGAATGCCAGGGTCAGAGTATGGGAGTGAAACAGGGAAAGGAAAGCCCTGTATTTCCACCAGACTGAAAGGGTCTTGTTCCAAGCCAAATCAAACTATTATTTTCAAATAATGAAATGAGGATGCACCAATTTAATTTGTTTTTTTTATTAACCAGAAGACAATAATTTGCCACCTGCTAATATCATTCATTATTGCACAAACACACATGGCTAACTATGCCCTGATGGAAGTAAAGTATGCATGTAAGCGTAAGGCTGAGCTCACCCTGAAGTCAATGTCACTGAAGCCAGTGACTCCAGGATCGAGCTTCACCCAGGTACACACTCAGATTGTAGCATCAGTCCTGGGTAACAAATGGTGCTAACACAAGTATGAAAAAACTCTGTTTTAAATTATTGCAGCTTTACTCTGACTTGCCTCTGAATGGAAACTGTAGGCTGCCAAAGTTTTAATATTTGAGTGTTTTCAATTGGTTGCCATGCTAATAATTTGGTTGGAATCACTTTAAATAATACATATTGTGACTGAACTAATTTGGCAAGAAGTCAACAATTAATAGGAAAAAAAGTTAATTATGTACTTGTCATGAAATGCACTCTATTTATGGCAAAATATGTTGACTTTAAGTCAATCTTCATATTTACAATGAAACCACAAGTCACCCCAGAGCTTAAGTATTTACGTAAAGGACACATTGTCTGCAGTGGAAACCAGAAGAGGGAAGGAGGTTTGCTACCACAAACCCGACAGCAATATCTGAAAAGATGCACATAAATTCCAGCAGATGCAAGCAGTACCTTTCCAATGAAACCTGAGAGCAATCCTCTGGGTTACCAGAAGATTTCCTCAAAGTTTCATTCTGGGGATCAATTTGAATAAAGACTGTAACCAAAAGCAAGAGGGTGGTAATACTTTGCTGGTGATACCTAGTTAGGAGGAATTCTGTCAATTCAGAAGAGAACCGGGATTGCACACAGTAATAACCAGACGACCTTGAGGTCTTAATTAATAGAAATGGATGGAAATCAATTGTGCAAAGTGCAAGTCCGTACAGCCAGGGACTAATAATGAGCATTTCTGGCATAAGCAGGGAGCTCATCATCTGGAACTGCTAAGGGACAGACACCTCGCTGTCTAGACAGATGCTTCTAGATATCCAGAAGCACTGGCTGATAAGAGAATCATGGCAAACCACCAAGAGGCAGAAACAAAAAGAAAAGATCCTAGAATCTGTAGGAAGTATTTCCACAGAGATGGGGAAGCATCAACAGTATTGCACAGGAAATGGTGAGACCTCCCCTGCAGACCTGTGTATGAAAATGCAGCACTGCTCACAATGTTTAAGAAAGATGGTCTGAGAGTGGAGCAAGAACAGAGATGGGGCATTTATGATACTATGGAGGATGAAGTGTTTGACTTAAAAGAAGAGACTAAAAAAGTAGTTTAGGTAGTGATGAGCAGCAGAGATCTGATGATTATTCAATATAAATAGAGTAGGGGTAAGAATTTGTGTCTTTATTATCAGGGCAGAAAAAGAGCAGGTAAAGCTGAGGACACTAAGAGAACGAACAGCTTTGGGTGTACTGCTAACAGATTTATACCAAATATATATATTAGAAGAGCACTTCTAATCGATATATGAACTGAGCAGTGAGGACACTAAGCCAACTCCTTCTCAGACAGAAGGTGATACAGCTGAGAGGGAAGTTGCATGAGACAGCTGCCAGCCACCATGGGGGCTGGAGGCCCCTTCAGAGAATCTTCTGGTGCCTGAGCACCACTGTGAGCCTGAGCAGAGAGCCTTGATGTCCAGTGGCACTTTTCCTTTGTAACCTCTTGTAGATGTGACTTCATTCCATGATTATTATTCCATTAAAAAAAGTTGTTTTGCAGAGTTTTTTTCCTGAAGGAGCAGAAACCCCATCTTTCTAATTAAAGAAATTACTTGAATTTAGCCATTTTGTCCAGCATACTAATTTCTTCCCTAGACCAAATGCAGTGAATTAGCTGGCTCAACTTCACGCCCACGTGACCTAAGTAGACCAAAATATCACTAACTTATCTATAGAAAGAATTATTTAACACTCCTTTCTGGAATTATTTGCAACAATTTTATCCCATAACAGAGGCTATCCAAACATTTTAGGATTGGCAAAAGTTTAGATTAGATCATCAACTTTTATCCTAATTTCACAGCCATGAAAATCCTCCACTGTTTGCAGCTAGGGATGATCCCAGAGAGACAAGTACCGTGACTGAAGTTTCCCAAATTGGATACCAGAAAAGTGTACCTTCTAGATTATTATTATTATTATTATTACTAATATAGAGCATGGTTCTTTTGGAGATGGTTATATGAAACCAACTTTTCAACTTTAACTTCAATAAATATTAGATAGATATCTTCCTGTCCATATTGCCTCTAGAATGAGAACTAAAATAGCATAATATGCATTAAATCATCAGATAAAAAAAGTGCAGCAACATCTTGTGTTGCTACAAGTGGTACTATACAGCACAATTTACAAGGTAATAGGCCTATTCATCATTGGCACATCATTCATTCCAGTTTCCCTGCTCAGATGATGCAGAGCAGGAACTCTGATGGTCTGTTTGTTCTTGCTTTGATTAAGAATAAAACATGGCTTGAAAATAAGAAACTTTGCCTGCTCTTTCGCATCTCTGAAATACCATTCTTGTGTTACCAGCATGGATCAGAAGTAGTAAATATGCTGATCACAGCATTATGAAATCAAAGGTTGCACCCAAATCCCATCTTTTCTAAATTCATTGCATCAAACTGGGATAAGGATCAAACAGACACCCACTGCATTTTAAACTCATCTGCTTTGACACCGTGATAATCCAGGAGTTGGTTGAGGACACTGTGAACCTGGATTCAGCTCCCTGCTGTGGCCTGATCATCCCATCAGACCTTAGAGAGGTCTCTTAGGCTGAAGAACACGATGTGCTTAAGCACTGCATCAACCTACCTTTATGGCTGTCCTCTAGTCCTCTACTGTGTGTACCTACACAGAACCTGCTCTGCTCTGCTGTTCCCTAACTGGGGATGAAGGTGAATTAAGGATCAAGAGGCACTTGGATATTATGGAAACGAAACTGTAAAAAAATCTTTTAGCAATAACTTTTAGTGCAGTGGCAAACATGTATCCTGCTCTGTGGCATTAGGGATCGGCTTTTGCATGACTCTCACTGGGAGGAAATGCTCTTGCCTTCAAAGTGCTCCCTTAGAGATTTTGCTCCCACATCTTCCTAATTTTTTTGGAGTGCCCATTTAACTCAAACGTCCAAGACAGCTGAGACAGAATTTTCCACTTGAAGATAACAACCTTCAGACAATGGTCTTTTTTTATTCAGATATTGTTTAATTGCTTTCATGCCAGCAGTAGATGAGTTAAAGACACTGAAGTGCGAGTGTAAGACGCTCTTTGCCTGGGCTGACTGACACAAAAACATGCTGTGCACACAGCTACAGACAGCTGTCAGCAGGTATGAGGACTGAAATCCTGCTGGGCCCCATGCTGCTCACCTTCCCATGTGAGCCAACACCATGCACAGTCCCACGCTAACCTGCTGACTCCACACCCTGCTTTTTTGGGCCCACCACTGCTGCGTTTCCAGCCATCTCAGGGTTTTTTAAATAACGAAATATCAAAAGCATTGTAATGCTCCCCTGCTATCATGGTGATACACTTGTAGGCTTCTTTGGCTTGGCCACTAAACCACTGGCACAAGTCAAAATGTCTTTGCTCGCTGAAGAAGGCCAAAAATGCTTGTGGCCAGAGCAGGTGTCCTGCTGTGGGACTTAGGACTGCAGCATGATCACCAGACTGCACAGTATCCAGTGCATAATTCTATCCTGAAATAGCATTTGAAATTTTCATTTCATGGTCTGTGGCATTTCAAGTTTTTCTTTCCATTTTAAATATGCTCATTTCACAAAGTACAAAAGCAAATTTCCTTTCATAATCCCGTACCTTGCAAACTCTCACTGCAACTTGAGAACTAAGCTGAATCTTTTCTCCCATGGACTGCCATCTACAATATTTTAAGGGGCAATGTGAGCTTTCTCCACCTCTGCTTTTCTTATAAGTTTCTCAGAGAAATCCTGTAGGTCTGACACCTCCCTTCTTCCAAGTAGCCTGACTCTCATTCTCTTAAAACAATAAACAACTTTCCTCTTGCAAAAGAAATGCCACTGCCACACCCTAGGCTGGAAAAAGTCATTCTGGTCATCCTGACTCCATTTGGGGACACACAGACCCCTGCCGATGCTGCTTTAACAGGGTCCATGTTGCACAGATCTCCTTCCAAATCCTTTTGAGCTCACTCACAAACATTCATTAGAACTGGCATATACAATTGTCAGTGGGGATCCAGTCTTTTAAAGTGATTTTTCAGAGCAATTCGTACTCTTCCAGTACAGTGACTACGTGACAAGAGACACTTCATGTGCTGTAGCTCCTGCTATGGCACGATCTCCCTACAGCTGCGAGACAGAGAAGTTGCTGTAAATCATTGTTACTTCCAGCACTCACCCTGGTGCAGGCAGCTGATGGCAGTGCTGTCATAGGATGCAAACATGGACAGAATGAGATGCTGTGGTTGTGTCCATGACCCCTGACAGGCAGGTAAGTGCCTGAAAGGGGGAGAGGCATCACACCTTTTGGCTTTGCTTCAGGCCGAGATTGGCATTTGCCAGCAAGAAGACTGAAGACAGAAGGAGTGTAGCACAGTCAGGCAGGCCTGATGAGCCCTGGGACAGACAGGAGCCCTGGGACAGACAGGAGCCCTGCACTGTGCAAACAGGGTGTCCTAACAAGGATATAGTACTTGCAGGTGCCCGCTCCAATGACATGATGTCCCTCAGGCACCCCGTTTTCCCCTCACTGCCACAAGTCATCTGAAGGGATAAGCTAGTCAGACAACAGCAAATTAGCATCCTACTTTGGTCTGACAAGAAATTTCAGTCCACTGAACAACCCACATCTTTCAAATTATATGTCCAAATAAGTGTTTATTTGATGAATGCTGCGGAAGAGCATTTTGCACTATCAACTAAATAGTAGTACTTGTTTACAAACCAGGCTAATTATGGAGCCATTATATTTACTGTTCTCCAAGTTTGCCAGAGCTGCTGCAAGATTAAAAGTCAGAATTTGGCCACAAACCACTACAAATGTTTGACTCCACCTACAGATACTCAGAACCATTTCAGTGGAACACAGGAAGGAGAACTGTGAGAGGATGGACTGATAATTATTTCCCCTTAATTAGGATTTGATCTTCTGTACATTAGAGGAAAGAAAACAAGCCCACATACACACACTCCTATTCATTCAGTAATTCTAAATGACATGGAATTAAAAATGAAGTGGTGAATCCCTCACTCAATATGCTCATGCATCTCCCATTACCGATAATGGTTATTTTGCTGTGACCAGCATGTGTTTTGAATGTTTAATTTTCATCACAAGTTTCAATTCAATTAGATCTATTGGCAGCAAGACTTAAATGCTAAGGAGGAAGGTGAAACAGAGGTTTAAAAAATGCTATTTGCCTATACAGTGTTTTCCAGACCTCCAACATCTATGCCCCTCTCTCACAGAACAATGTTAACAAAGCAGAATTTATTCCTTCATTATTTTTCTACATAACTTTGGTGAAACTACAGCTGATACCAAGAGGAGCAAAGTGAGGCAAAATAGTGAAGATTGGCAAGGAGAATTATAAACATGGTCAAGTTACTTGCAGCTGGGGTGTTGAAAAACACATGTATCTATCATATGAATTGCTGTTTAGCCTTGCATGTTGGACAAGCAGAACATTTGAGTTTAGATCTAAACACAGGCCTCTGATAGATTGGGAGGCACTTATTGAAGATGCTCAAGATTCCTGTTCTGTTGTGGGAAAGATCAAAGCCCAGTGGTAAAATACACCTGTGCAAATCCCTGAAATACAGGTGAGAACAGCAGGTTTGGTGATCCTCTGGCATGGAAGATGCCTGTGTCCCCACCCATGTGCCTCTGCCCAGGTGCTGTTTCAGGGATCCCTTGGTTCATGAGATAACAAAAAAAAAAATTTATTCTCTGCATTTCATCTGTGGTTTTGTGGTTGTTTTTGGGTCCTGCCTGTGCTGGCTCACACACAAGGAGAGGAATCAGTCCCCTGTGCCATGCTCTCATCAACACAAAATGTGACACTGAGGTGTCCTGCTCCTTGTCTGTGGGTCTGTCATGAAGTGAGGCTGGCGTGCAGTGCCACGAGCCTGAAGATGTCTGAGGACTCTGGTTACAAAGCTGTAACTCTTCATCCATTTCTCCTCCAACACACAATTTACTCCATGTGGCCATGGAGAACATGTGCAGCCTCTGACTTGTAATGGCAACCACAAAGTGAAGAGAGCTTCTTAACAAATTTTTCTATACCTTTTGATTGTTGAGTCACCAAAATCAGGTAAAACATCATAGAAAGATGCTCATCCTGGGGCTCTAAACTCTATAATCTCTCCTAATAAAATCAAATACAGCTTTTCAAGATCTGGCCTGCAAAAAAGTGTATTACTGGTTCCCATAGAAGGTGGTAAAAAAATAAAATATATGATTTATTGATCATTTAACCTCATAATGTATTTATTTTGTTAGATATCTTGGTAAATACATGTGGGCTCCTGAACAAGAATTACTGGAGAATGCTACAAGCCCAGTTTCCACAGCAGTGAATATGAGGACCCCAGAGTCATTGCTCTGACTTCATTTGTAGGAGCAGGCACTTATATAAATGAATGCAAGGAATCACTGCCTGGCCTTGTGGACATGGAGGTTGCAGTCAGATCCCACTTGCTGCCCATGGAATTCTGCTCTTCATGAGCCACCCACGGCCCAAACATAGCAAATGCTGCCAGAGAAGGGATATCTTATATCCATCAGCTCAAACCGTGAGTACGCAGGTGTTTGTAGAAGATAAAAGAGAAGGGAAAGATGGAAACTACCCAGGGCTATTAAATTATCCTGGGTCTCCCAGGTATCTATGGCCAAGTCCTTCATATCCTATCATTTACACAGGTAACCTCATCAGAGCCATTTGCAGTAACAAGTCAGTAAAATGGACTGGATTTGGTTCCAGAGAGAATTTGATCAAGTCAAATAAACCATTTTCCTAGGAAATGAAGACAAATCAGTCAGAAATTGATTTCCTTTTCTTACAACAGTGATCTATCTCTCTATAAAATGTAATATACTCTCTACATTTCCCTGCAACAAACTGAAATGTAGGTTTTGTAAACATTTGAAAGAAGTAGATGATCACAGTAGGCTGAGTCAGCAGAAAGATCTGGTAAGGAAGATCTGATAAGAAATTAGATGGCTGAATTATGCAGAAGACTTTCTGTAAAAAAATCTTTCATACTTTCTGTAAATTTTGATAGCTTGACAAATAATTTCAAATGCAAGAAGTTTCTCTCTGCTTTTGAATATTTATAGAGTGGAAGAAATACCTGCTTGACACCAAGGGGGAATCAGGATACAAACAGAGCAGCATCTTTCCCCTCTTCCTTCAGCCCTCAGCAAACCCTAGATGTGCAGGACTGACTCCTCCAGCTGTGCCAGCCTGAGAGCCAGAGAATGGGGGATACAGGGAATGCTGCTAGAAATCCAAACTAAAAGTGGATTTCTAAAGCTGTTGGATTGGCATCATAACAGTATTTTGCACAAATACCGATTTCACTTGAAATGCAAAGAAAAATGCTGTGCTCAGATACAGCTATACTGAACCTGAGAGTTCTCAGCATATTTTACTTAATGAATGCAAAATTTGCACATTTTCTGCTGTGCTCAAAGAAATGTCAAGTAGGTAACCTAAACCCTCAAATGATATAACCTAAATCTAATTTAAAGGGCAGTGAGTATAACAAACTTTACAGTATTCTGATGTCACTGTATCTGACCAGCCATAGTAAAATGCTACTACCTCTGAATTTCAAAACTGAAATTAAAGTATTACGGGCAACAGCATCTAATACCAGGTTGGTACAAAGCCCATTAAGACATACCATCTGTGCAAACGTCTGTCCCTTACCACATTTTATTTATAAGATAAAAAATAATGGGCGTGATATGAAAAAACCTAAGAAATAATTAGGAATTTATTTCAGATAGAAATGATCATTTTAAAATTAAAGTATCCAAAAATATACACATGTGAACGTTTAGTACAAGGAAAAGCACAATGGTCTTGCAGTGTAAATCAGCCTTGTCGTGATAAAACCTCTTTCCTAACCAAGAAGGACTCTTCAATGTCATGGTTAAGCCACAATTGCTGCAAGTGAGTGGCAGCAATACAGGTAAGAAGCACCAATAAGATCCCCTACAAAGTGAACACCACATCCTGATGCAAAGACAAGGCTTTCAATATGTGATTTTGATTTGAGGGCGTTTTTTCCCTGTGACTTTGACCAACTGTTTGCTCACACACCAGCTAACACAGGCAGGGTGAGGTTCAAGGAGAGCACAGCAGCCTGCTTACATCAACTGTGAGGTCAAGACCAAGGACTGAAGTTTTAGAATGAAGTCTTTTCAGTAAGGATACTATAAAACTGTTAGAAACCTGAGAGTAAAAAATACCACTCCTTTTTTTTTTTTTTTTTCTTTTTAAATATCTTCATTGCTGGTATGGATCAAATAATGAGTATTTTCACATCTGTGAGTGCCAGAGCATTGAGAAACAATTATTGCATAGATTATAATCGATCTATTAATTAACACTAGTGTGCTCCCATGCTTTGGCTGAGTAATTTTTTTTTTTTTCTGCTGGGAGATCTGCAGGCCTTTGTGGATGAGGGTGGCATGATGAATCCCCATGTACAGTGTGGCTTAGCAGGCTGTTGCACAAGAAAAAAACTGCTATCGACTAAGGAAAAATCCAAGCAAATATGCAACATGAGGGCAGCCACCTCCTCAGCAGCACCTTTCTCCAGCTCCTAAACCTTTCTCCAGCACCTTTCTCCAACATCCTAAAACTGCATGAGACTTCAGACATTAAGAAAATACTGCATTAACTGCAGCAGTGGGTATTTTAAAAGGTTAAACAGTGTAGAAAGCAAATTTTCTTTCCACCACCTGTTTCCTGACTGCTTGGTAGCCCCAGTGAAGCACTGGGTTGCTCAGTCCCTCTGTGCAGGTGTCCTCTGGCAGCAGTGGGGCTTCCAGACACAGCAGCAATGGTGGTGTCCCCTATTTAAAATTGAGTTGGGTAGCTATTTTACTGATATTCAGTTTCCCTTGGAAACTAATCAAGACCAAGATAAACGCCTCTATTTGCAAAGTACAGAACCATAAAAAGAGCAAAGGGAGATGATGCACTCACAGGGTTTGCTTCTGCATCTCCTCTCCAGCAGCACGCTGGCCTTTGCTCTCCCTTTTGGTGGATTTAGGCGCAACTCACACATGGAAATATTACACCAGAATCTCAAAAAACCCCTCCATTTCCTACTTGTGCTCACTCCAGCCTCACCTTTGTGCTGTGTCTGCCGATTTAAGGTGGCTGCAGTCTTGCCCCTGGCTGGTGACCAGGTGAGGACAGCCTGGGCAAGGGCACTTCTCAGCACATGGCTACAAAGTTTGGGGGAAAGAACAGCAAAGCTTTCTCATGTTTTTACCCTCATTCCTGTGGGTCTGCAAGAAGATCAGCACACATTCCCCAAGCCTGCCTGTCTATCTTCCTTCTGTGTTTGCAGTCTCCAGTAGCAAAGTGAGCTCCCAGCTGTGCATCTGCTCGGACAAAGTGCTGCCCCTGCGCTGGTGTGGGACCTGCACACTCCTGGTATCCCTGCCAGAGAAAGCCAGCGTGAACACAGGCCAGCCTGGGGGATGTGAGCTTCCAAACCTCTGGGACCCTTGTGCATGCCCCTGACAGAGAGCCTCCAGCTGATGAGGGCACTGTGGCCAGGAGAGGAGAAGGGAAGAAAATGGGATTTCTCTTTGAGGATACTGGGTTTGTAACTCTGCATCTATGAATAATGAATAAATATAATTGCAGCCACATTTTTTACTTATGTTGGAGAACAAGAAAAACTTGTAATTTGGAATGAGACATTGATATTTGCAAAAATGAATACATATAAGCAAGGACTTCTAGTAAAGATTCTCTAGGAGAAAACCTTAGCAATTTTTTAATTTGTTTTTATTTTTGATGACTGACTGAGAAAAAAAATATTTACTGACAGGCCCAGAGATAAGTGCAAAAATGCTCAGAAAGTAGTAACTTACAAATGCTACTTTCACGTAACATTTTCCCATTTATCAAGTTTCTCATATTTCCAAATGGACAAGGTAATGTTAAAATCCTCTGGAACCAGAAAATTATTTTCCACATAAGCCACATACTATCTTTCTACCTGCCTGCAATGTGCCCTGATTGTTAATGTCCTGGAACCAAAAAGGCTACATATTCTCCTTCTTAATTGTTCCATTATTTTAAGTAAACTGTTCCACATGCCATCAAGAATTTCAAGAGGTCCTTGTGCCATTGGCACTGTTCTTCATCCGTGAGGACATAAACTTTCAGACAACCAGAAAAAAACTCCTGTTGTAGCAGTATTTTCAGCAGGCAACACGGGCAGCTCAGGTAATTAAAGCTTGTGAGCCTGACTGATCGCAGAGAAAATAATGAAATGGCTGAGAGGGACTTGATTAATAAGGAAATAAAGATGGCTAATATAATTACTGCCAATCAACACAGGCTCATAGCAAGCAGATTTTGTCAAACTAATTTGATTTTTTATGGGGTTCCAAGTTACTAAAAAAAGCAACAATGATGGCATAATAGACTTCTAAAAGCTACCTTAAATGGTCCTTACTATATGATGTTTTGATTAACCTGAATGATATAAAAATCAACATGACATACACTGAAAGGATTAAAGTGTGAGTTATTGTTCATTCTTTACAGAATTATTCTCAAAGATGTGTTTCCAGTGGGATCCTAAAGCTATTAGTTCTTAGCCCTACTCTTCCCTATGTTTTGCAACTGATATACAAGAAAACACAAAATCATTCCTAATAAAACTGTCAGATGGGATAAAGTTTGGAGGAGTGGCTGAATAATGAGGAGACAGAGCCTGCAGTACAGAGGGGGTTGGATTGCTCTGGGAACCAGCACAACCAACTAACTCAAACTCCAGCAAACAGAGACCACTCTGTTACCAGTGCTAACAGATCTGAAATGGATTGGGGGAAACCAAGGGCTTTTCAGCTGATCATGCATTTGGGGAAGATGTTCTGCTAAAAGAGGGAATGTAATCCCTGAATGTGGACATATTGAATGGGATATGAAATACTGTGTCCAGCTTTGATGCCCACAGTTCAAGACAGATATTGAGTCGCCAGAAAAAAAGATGGAAGAATCACGAAAGAGTTGGAAAACATGGTTCATGAGGAAAGGTTCAAGGCATTCAAGAGATTTAAGAACAAAAAGTCTCTGCTCACAGTCCAAGACAGTGTCAAACACAAACTGGATTTAGAGGTTTCTTCAGTCTGGCAAACAGACCCAAGAACTGGAAAGTGAATCAGGAACACCCGTTCAGACATATGGTGCATACTTTCTATAGGAAGGATGATTTACCACTGGAACATCTTTCCAGTTCTTTGACAAATGTCACATCACTAGACACTAAACACTTCACAGGATTTTTCTCTAAAAGATATGTCCTATTTCAACCTAAACTCGTTTGAGAAAAACATGGTCTGTGCTATATGGGGGTTTAGATTATCTGATTATAGTGTGTTCTTGGAACCAGAAAACTGCCATTCTACAAATATGTCTACTTATCAGGCAAAAATGCAGCAGCAATGCAAATGTCCCTTGGAAAAGGAAGTTCTCTCTTTTTCTATCCTCCTTCTCCAGGTAAAGTCTCTTTTTCCAGTTAAAAAGCATTTTCAACTTACATTCTTTTTTTTTTTACCCAGTCCCAAAGTTTGAAGATGTCAGTTGTAGAGCAATGACTGTGAATTCCAGTGTCCAAAAGTCCACAATGAAAAAAATGTGCCACCAAGAACAAATGCTGCAAGAAGCACAGAGACAGAGAGAGAAAGCTAATATAAAAAGGATGCTGTAGACAAGAGACCTCATTTCAACCCCTGCTACTAGGCAATGTGAAAAAAGACTCAACAAGGCTGGATAGGCTGATAAATGACCGTCTTAAAGCTTTAAGTTATTACAAGGTTTGGCTGGGATTTATATTGATAACCTAGGGATGAAATGTTTTTCACCAGTATTCTTTCTCCTGTCTTATGCATTTGTGCATGTGTACATTTATAGCAAACCTTTACTTTAAAGGATCTTTAGCAGCTGAAATAATTACCTGAAAACACTGTATCACTAAAAAATCAGTGAACTGGAAAAATAAAAATCACTAAAGTTTGCTAGGTAACCTGCAGAAATTGAGCAGGATAACAGATGGCTCACAATATTCTTTCTCCAATTAATGGCTAAAGAGAAATAGCTTACTTGAGGGAAAATGACACTTTCCATTTAAACTCAGAGTATTTTAAGGCAACAGTTTAGGGGAAATTCCAGCAGGCAATCAGCAGCTGTTATGACCTTTAATATTTCAGGACTTGATCTTCACAGGGGCCAAATCCTGGCCTTTCTCTCAGGATGACGTCTTTATTTTATGCTAAGTCTTGTTCCTTGCTCACATTAAAGTCACTCCAAGCCCAAAAGCATGAGATAAAAAGGTGGTGAGCAGAGATATAAATAATATGTTCACTGCAGAATAAATTCATAGCTAAATTACAGGCCAAGGGGAAAAAAACAGCTTCTGTAGAAGGCTCATCACATTCACTGCCTTTCCTTTTATATATATTTCTCTACCTTCATTCCCAGACTATTTACTGTTTAATAACTCATTCAAGGTCTTGCTTGAATGCTTTGATGCTTCTCGATTGAATAGATTTTCTTTGGAACATACTCCCTGAGCTGTATGCATTACATTTGCTATGAAATATATTTTGACCAATATATTATCATAAAAAAATGCCAAACCAAACCCACACAATTTTCAACTAAGTTTTTTAGGACCATCTCTGACTTTAGCATACCAAAACTTGGCAAAATGGTCATTGGGAGAGTGAAAATAAATTCCTATTAAGATATCTCTAATGTATTTTTATTTATGCTACTGAGTTTCATTTTACATGCAGGCTTCTAGACGTTCTTTACTTTGCCTGAGTAAAAACACTTTAAAACCATCCAGCAGAATTGTGCAGTGCCCACACAAACAAATTTCCCAGTCAAAAAAATTAAGACTTTTATCTTTGGAGTGACAGAAAGATCACAGCCTGGTAATGATTTATTTGTGGCACCTTCACTGGTATCTGTCTTATCAAGCCTAACTCCTTCTGTGATTAAGCAATCTGTTAGCAATACAAGGAGATTTTATCCACCTTAATTATTCCTAAAGATTTTCACTTTCACAACATTGAATTTCTGAACATTCAATGGCTGTTTACTTTGTTTCTGATCTATTTCTGAAAGACACTTGAAAGTGCATTTTTCTAAACCCTTCTGGATGATGTAAATATTTTTCTTCCATATTGATTTTTGTCCTTTTTTCCCTCAAAAAATGCTAATTATTTTACTAGCATTAACTGAATCTGACTCACTTATGTTCCATTAGCCATTTCAACACATAAATTGCTATTATACTCCAACAACCTTGCCCACCAACATTATTAATGCAAGCAAAACTACAGGAAAAATATTAGTTGTTATTTTAATTAAAAGTAACAGTTTCTGTTGAATCCTTTATTCTGCTGTATTCCCCTATGAACTATAATGATAATTATCCCAAGGTATCAATAAGAAGTTCAGGCTTGCAAAGCCAAGCATCCTACAGATAGGAAATGCCAAAACTAACGCCAAAACAGATGCCAAATTTGAGCATCTCAGCACCATTTTAACACAAATAATGGCAGTAACTAAACATAATGATGTATTAAATATCCAGCAAGAGCAGAATATATTCAGCAACAGTCCTGCATTTAGCTGTACAGATTAGAATGCTTTAGAGTACTCAGTATAAAAAGGGTAATTAATCTCACCTAAATTGGCTGTTTGCAGCTTCCAGAGTCCACAGAGACTTCTTCCACCTGCTCCAGGCTGGTGTGTGAGGAAGGGCTGGTGAGCTCAACTTTTCCCCAGGGTGCAAGCCAGGGAGAAGCCCACCACCCTCCGTTCCTACAGAGAGAATTGATGTAGGGATTCCTACAGGGATTGGTGTAGCTCAGCCCATTATAAATGCAGTCTTTAAAGAGTGAAAGCAAGGGTTTGTGTTTCCCCTCCAGAAGCATCAGAGAGAGATGGTCAACAAAGATCATACACAGATACACAGAGCAGGTTTTACTAAGCCGAGTACAGGCTTAAGCATTGTACCATGCCAATTGGAAGAGAACAAGCTGCACAAATGTAGAAAGAATTTGTCTGAGAATTTAATTTCTTTTTGTGGCTGTGGCCAATCTTGTAGGCAGAAGAAACTACTAAAAGAAGGTGCTCACACCATACTTCATGGCTGAATACCAGCAACCAAGCTGATGTTCTTAGCAGAGCTTCATCAGCTGCAATGGCTGTAAGGAGCACAGTCAGAAACCTGGAAGGAGTGAGCTGGGAATAAGCCAAGTGGGCATGTGAACCAGTGTGAGCAGTGTGAAGCAGTGTGAAGAATGTGAGCAGTGACAGCAGAGTGAGCAGTGAGAGCAGTGAGTAGTGTGAAGGATGTGAGCACAGTGAGCACTGAGAGCAGTGTGAGCAGTGTGAAGGATGTGAAGGATGTGAGCAGTGTGAGCATTTTGAGCAGAGTGAGCAGTGTGAAGGATGTGAGCACAGTGAGCACTGTGAGCATTGTGAAGGATGTGAAGGATGTGAGCAGAGTGAGCAGTGTGAAGGATGTGAGCACAGTGAGCAGTGTGAGCAGTGTGAAGGATGTGAAGGATGTGAGCACAGTGAGCACTCTGAGCACTCTGAGCACTCTGAGCACTCTGAGCAGGTGGCCCAGCGCAGTTCCGTTCGTTCGTTCCACAGCTCGCACAGATGCCAATGCAGGAACACTCCACCAGAAGCAAACTCAGTGAATAAGATTTGTGAGGCTGATCCTCTTGATTTTTCAGGATGCAATTTCAAGCCCAATTATAAATAAACCCTATTTAATCTGGATTTCCACCCAAATCATCCACAGGAAATCTGCAAGTGCAGAGAAGAATTGGGAACCCCAAACCTCCTTAGGTGTCTTGATTTACCCTTTAGCTGAGGGTACCACAGCTCCTCTGATGGCCACTGTGCCTGACTACCTCAGGCCCCAGGCTGAAGTACATCCATTCTGTTTAACAAAGGAGAAGCTTTTCTTGGCCCCTACCTACCCAAAAGCAGTGTCTAAGCAGATTGTTGCAGCATATGCCTATATTAAAGCAATGCAGCAAATATAATGAGCTCAACAACAGTATTATCTCCTTTAATGGGAGCTGCCATTCATTTATGTGGCCATTTACTTCAAAGACTATAGCATGTAAATCACTCCTACCATCCTGTGATCTATCTGGTCACTGGGCAACACAACACCTGTGTTGAGTTGTGTTGAGAGTAAACTCATGGTCTCAAAAAGATGCTTTATATGAGCTGAGGTGCTGCTAGTGGGAAGGCACCACTATACCAATAGGTGCCTACTCTCTTAGCCCTGGGGAAGTATTTTATTTCTCCTTAAATTATTATCTGCCTTAACTGAATGCTGTTCAAATCCTTTCCAAAGGGGAATGAGTTCCTCGGAAACAGACAAATATTCTTTATTTCAGAAACCACAACTCTTAAAATAGAACATATTCATCCTAAATTGGATTTGCAAGCTCCTTCTCACAACTTCCTTTTCTACTTTCCTGGTAAAAATCTTAGAGGTGTCAAACCCACATGGGAAAGCGAATGACATGAGGTGGAAAATTCATACATAGGGTATGATATCTGCCTAGAAAATGTAAATGTATTTCATTCTAGACACCAGGTTTCCCTCCTGTGATCACTTCAGAAAAGGAGGAATACTCAGTAACTAGGGTGTTAAACTGTGTGTATATATATACTTAAAAAATAATTTTTGTAGTGGCTTATGTACTATGAGATGAAACTTTTGATCTTTGGGTTTCTCCTTCATCAGTATAAGCAATGACATTTCTAAGAAGTACCCATTTTGTAGTTCAGTAATTGGATAAAACAAATTGTCACAGAAAGGAGATGATACAGAAGATACAACTTATGTAAAATGAAGTAAAATGTCATCTCAGTGTAAGGTCATTTTTGACGTCTGACACCTCATTTTCAGAACATTGAGTCGATACACAGGATCTCTTTTTCCCCCCCACCAATTGTTCTATTAACTAGGCAAATACAAGTTTTTAAAAGTTCACCTTTACTCTCTTTCCCTTTAATGTAGCCCTTTGAAAGAAAATTAGATCTCAGATTGAATATAACATTTATCTACTGATACACCAGGGGTTAGAGACAGGAATATCTAAAGTTTAAAATCTGCCTCCCAACAAAGTCAAAGGCCCTCACTGAATCAATACAATAAAGTGAAGGCTCATCTGATTTACTCATCAGGTTATAAGGTTACAGGTCAATACGTATTATGTATTTTCTGAAAAGTGGCTCTAAGAAATACGTATGTTTGCAGTCTAAGGCATTTGGAGGGGGGTTCACCCACTCAAATGTAGGCTCCACTGTGGTGAACAGGTATATCTGAATTCAGCAAAGCTGTTCAGGCTTTGCTTAGAGGTATTACAAAAAGAGGCAATGAAAAAAAACAGACACTTCTGAGGTTTTGGAGTAGATATTTATCTCACCCAAAAATAGAAAAATCAACTTCTCTCTCTTACTTATCTATAAAGGAAGCTTCAGATGTAGATGTCTACCTTGGAGATGTCTTAAAGGCCTTACTGTGATCATAAGGCCCACGGCCATTCTCTCCAACATACAGTGTAAATAATTTTTTTATTATTATTTTGGAGATGGTGGTAATAAAAACATCCATTCTCATCTGTGGCATTGTTCTCCTGTGAGTCATCCAACACTAAGTCAGTGCATCCTTCTAGGTGAGCATCTCTGTTCAATATTAACTAAGGCCTGGTGCACACAGGTCTGTAATTTTACAGACTCTTACTATATAGAAGTAGTCCTGGGCTTTTGTCAGATTTTAATCTTAATTTAAAGGGTTTACCATCCCTTCAGCTTCTGTCAATACATTTTCTGTTTCATGATACATACACAATTGTGAGAAACCCCAAAAAGCAGATTTAAATAGACTAGACTGTCTTATCACATCCTTTCAGTTATTATTTAACAAATTTCTTCCTCACAATTTCTCCTTCCAGAAGACAAGCTGGAATTTGTTCAGCTCTGATAGTGTCTTCACAAAATGTGGTTCAGATAGTTTTTATTTGTTGCACTTTTCAGTGAGTATGTAGCAAGTTTTCCCTTTACAATGATGTGCCTTGAACTGCTTTTGATTCCTGTATTCTTATTAAAAATCTTCTGTCTTTATTTCCCTTTTTAAAGGCAAGTAATTATTTCCATCTGATATTTCCTCCTTCCTACATTATCAAAGATATCATGAAGTAGTTGTCTTCAACTACTGTTTCCGACCCTTGTTTTGAGAATGTCTATCTTCAGAATCATGGCATGATTAAAAATCCACTATTTCCTTTATTTTTCTTCCCTTGTGACTTGCAAGGAAAGTAAAAAAATGGAGATAATACAATGAAATAAAACTATTACAACCCTTAGAGATGTTTGTGCTCTAGAAACATGAAAGCTATCCTGGAATATGACTATTACCAATTCAAACATGGAGCCTTTTGTCCAGTATGGATCTGAGTGCTTTGTAAATATTTCTGGTTTCTATTGTGCTGTAGCATTAGGCACAATAATAAGAACAATCAAAATTAAATTTCCCTTATTTTCTGTATTTTTTTGAGGGAAAGTGAGGAGAGAGAGTATAAATTCCTCCAACTAAGGATTTTATTGATCTCCGTTGATGAAAGCGAAATGTAGGATTATTTTCTTTATTTCTTCTATTTTATTTCTCCTTGCTTTCACTAGAAATTTTATCTTGCTTCTGAGAAAACTTCAACAATAAAAGGTCCCCTGGAGATGGCAACAGACTGCATTAGGTGACATTTTTAATTCTCTAGGCTTTTTTTTCTCTTGGTTGTAAACACAATATATTCTTGACTATCTGTTGATAAGGTATTTGCCACATTATGAGGGGAGAATAGCACATATTTAAGATATTTGATGATGTTATGTCTCTTTGCTACTCTAGCTGTTACTTTTTAAGAAGAATGCACTGAATGTATGAAGCATCCTAAATATTACTATTTGGCCGAATTTAAAAATATCTTCCATGTAGATCTCCTGTTTGGTAAATCCACAGTGACTAAGTAATTCTTTCTTTTTCTGGATGCCTGAACTGCAAGCACTGGTGTTCTGTGTTTCTTCAGATGTAGCTGATAAATTTTAAAAACTGGATTATGTCTTCTAGATAGTAGCAGTTTACCTCTCTATCACATAACAGTTCTCATTTGACATCTTCAAGATGTTTATCAGCAGCCTGTCACCTGCACCTGGTTATTTTGTACTCTTATCAATAATCTCAAGTTAAAAAATAATACTAATAAGTAGATATTGACTTCTGCTGAGATCAATATCAAGATTTATTGACTCAGGGCAAACATTTACCAGAGCAACCTAGAGTCAGAAATTTCTTTGTGGAGCAGTAACCCTTGATGTTCATGGAAATACGAAGACAATCTCATGCATGTGCATTAAAGTCTCCCTAACCCACACTGCAGTAGTCTGCAAGCCTACTCAAAAAGCAAATTTCCAGGCTGCACTTTCTGTACAGAACAGTACAATGGTTATTTCTCCTTTAGCTGAAAAGAAACCTCACTGAAGAAGAAAGGATTAAGAAAAAGGTAAAGAGATTTCATGAGTGGCTCCTGCCTTCTCATTTCCTCAACAGAACCTTTTCAGGAATAAAGGGAAAATGAATATTCTGTTGCTGGAGAGGGTAACTCTTACCTCTAATCATCCTGCCACACTTCCAACATAAACACACAAATCAGGACCTTATATACTTGTTTTTGTTTCTTTATATAACTTCTTTAGTAACTAAAAAAATATGTAAAATCTTCTGTGAATTACAATCCTCCCTTAATAAAGCAGAAAATATTCAGCACAATCTTTGAAATAACAGAATTCCACATTATAGATTATTTGTGTAGCAGAATTTTGCAGCATCATTGCCATATCGTGCCTGATACAATCTTCCTTCCACCACCAGTCTTTACACATGAACTACATCTGAAAAATAAAAAGATGGCAAAGAATTGCAAATAGTAGTTGTTTGGGTTCTTTAAATAGAACGCCCTACAATGCAAATTCCACTTGAGAGGAAAAAATAACTGCTCTTCCCAGACTCTGAATCAGACAAACACTTCTATGGATCTCAGTAGGACCAACAGGGAAAATGTGTGTGTGTTAATTTGCCTGCACAAACAGATGTTCCAGATCTCTGTATTAATGAATTTGGTTATGGCAGTCACTTACAGACTCCCTACAGGAATGTTTAGAGTCATTAGTCTAAGCCAGAAAATGTATGACAATGTTTGGGTACAATACCTCCTCCTTGGCTAAAATGGCTTTTTCCCAACTCCTTCAATTGCCACCTGAAGTATCCTTGACTGGTGTGAACCCTTCACCTGTCACAATGAGCCCAGATTGTCATGATGAACTCGTATTTTTCACACAGAGCCTGATTATCTCTTACTTCAGCTTTGTATTACTCCAGCTTTTTTTAAATTTCAGTTTGGTACCTCCAGGCTAAGCAAGACTCCAGCCTGAGGTTTGTACACATCACTAAACTCCAAGCACTCATTTACATTTTTGTTCTTTCAGTGTCTCAACTTTCCAGGCTGAGAGAACAAAACAAGCTACCTTCATTGCCAAAAAGCTTCCTCTTCGTACATCTTGTCATTTACTGTGCCATCTCATTTATAGTCAAACCTTCTCATTTATATCCTGATGTATGGCTGGCTTTTCCTCTGCATTTAAAAAGAAATCTATCCACCTACTTATTTATATTCATCATATTTGAATCAATAGATAACACTGCTTTATTCCAGAAAAAATTATCTACAGAGCCTATCTATAGGCTCTACAGAGCCTACTACAGTGTCTTCAGACAATTTTACCTCTCCCCTTCACCTGCCTCCTTGGTATTCTACCACATCACTGCAGCTCTCAATGGAAAATGCTTCATCCCTTTGGCTGGGGAGAGGATGTTTTGACCACCTGTCAGCTCACACTTGGGGTTCAAATGCAGCTGTCCAACATCCACAGTTGGTGGTGCCAGTTTTTAGGACATGCCTTGACCCTCTCAACTTAAACCAAAGGGTATTTTCAAATCAGGTAAAACTTCACTGAAATCAGTAGGGTTAGCTGCCTCCATTGACATAATTACAAATGACAGAGAAACACACATTCCTAGTTAAAATCTAAGTACAGTGCATAGCAAGTATTCAAATGCTCTGAAAGACACAACAATGTTGAGGATTTTGGGGTGCAGGGATATATACATATGTGTGTGTGTGGAGATGGGAGGGCATGGCTATGCATGTTTAAGGGCAACTGTACAGGTGAAGAAACGGGAGGACATCCCACAGAAACAACCCCAGGGTATGGCCACAAGGGACAATGCAAATAAGGGTTGAGCTCTGGTAGAAACTCCCAACCAGAACAGTAAGAAAAGCAAAGACATCTGTGTAGCTACTGCAAACTGAGTTCCTCCTGTACATGGATAAAGACTTTGGTCAGTCTGGAATTTGAGAACAGAAATGAGCTAGAACAAGGATGTTAGAAAATACACCACAAACATCAACTCTGGGAAGAAGTCAAAGGATATACAAGAGGGAAGAACGGCAGAGAGTCACTGGATGTCCATTTGGCCCTCTCAAAGGATTTATGCTTTAGGAAGAGACTGATGCAGCTTGGGACCCTGCCTTTCCTGTCAGTTATGAGGTGTCCAGACAGACAGTTTTACTACAGAGAAAAGTGCTCTAAACCAGAACTATCTAGGGTGAACTAAAGGGCTAAAGAATGGAGAAAATTTGCCCTGCACCACTGAGAATTTACAGGTATGAGAGACTGAAATGGTTAATGGTTTGCTGGAATCATAGAACAACTTTCCCACTGTAGCAACCTGCAAGGAATCAGCTGTTCATTGACCATAAAGTGTACACATGCAGGGAAAAGTCCCAGTCCATCTGCTTTCAAGGGGACAGTATTTCCTTCCCTTGGGAAGCATGGCACTTGAGTCCTACCCCAGTGTGGGTTTTTAAGATGCAGCCAGGACATGCACCAAGAGCAAAGAGCTCTTTCTCTGTGCTATTTAAGACATAATGATACCTCTTCCAGCACAGAAGCTGCTTCTGGTTAATAACCAGGAAGCATTCTCCCAATGTCATGCAGTTTGCCAGCAGAGGGGCAGCAAGGGAATGACACTGGAGGACACCAACCCATTCCCCTGCCACCTTGCCATGCAGCAATACCCTAGGGGAAAAGCACCACTAGTCAGTGAGAAAATGCATAACTGAATTTAATCACTGTCTGGGCTCATCTAGAGTTTTGGTTAGGAAAAATAAGGTAAAATCAAATCAGAACTGAAGAAAACATACCTTATCAAAAGTAGGAAAGACAATCTTTTGAGGTCCTTTCCAACCTAGGTTATTCTAGAAGTCTATGAAAATTCAAGTAATTTTAAGTAATTTTTATCCATTGTTACAAATAGATGATAACCTAACTCTGCATTATATTAGAGCAAGTGAAATATAAAAATAGCCTTGGCAAGGTGAAGTGGACAGAAAGGACAGAGGAAACAGTGTTTTCACAGCTGAACGCAGACTGCAGCAATGTACTATGACCTTTCTGGCTTGGGCAGTGTACCTGTCACATCTGACAGTCCTAGAGAGGCAGCATGAAAGAGTTCACCTCTCTCAGCTCCCAGGTTAGCTGCAAATGATATCCTAAGGCCAGCTAAAAATTCTGCTAGAATTGGGATATTTAAAATAGGTCTCAAATGAACTGCTCATCTGAGCCTAAAGCTGAAGGACAGAGTTGTTCCAAAGGCCTGAAGTTTACTGGAGGTGTGTTATCAGCAAAACAAAATTTCATCAGCATAATGAAAGGAAGCTGTTCACTGAACTGCCCAGATCTCCAAGCATTCACAGATATGTAGAGTTTTGCAGGACTAGATCCCTATTATAGAATATTTTAAAAATAAATAAATAACCATTGTTGTGAAACTGTACAGCAGATAGATTTGCCACTTTCAAAGTTACAAAGGCTGCTGTCATTGTCCCAGTATTGGCTTACTCATGTTTCCTGTTCTCATACTGGATGGAATGAACCAGTAAAAGTTTGGGAAGTGGCAACAATTTGGAGAATTACTGATGTAAGAGCATGCCAAGTTGAAGTGGATGGCAACCATCTATAGGAAAAGAGTAATTCCATGGGGGAGGATCATTGTCCAACCAGCAACAAAACCCTGATAGTAGTGACAGTCATAGACTGTTTGCAGCTTGGCCTGTAGATAAGGCTGTTCTGATCATGACTGAGCATCCCCCCTGACACCACCTTGAACAGATTCTGCAAACCTGCTTAATTGGAAAAACTTCAGCACTGTGATTGTGCAGCCCTGTACAAGGAAGGATGCTGGTGCCTTGTCAAGACAGACTCGCTGAAGTGATAGATTGCAAACACTGCTCTAAGTAGAAAACAAAAATCTGATTTCTCAAAGGAGCAAGCATACTCCTTGGAAAAAAATTGCTGTCTTCTCCCATCTTGTACTCTGCAAAAGGGAAATGTTGCTGATTTATCCACAGGTGATAGAGTGGGACTGGAAGAACAGATGCCAAAGCAGATAGATTCTTCCTGTGTACAGAGGCTTCCTTTTCAGAGCTGCAGAAAAAATCAAATGCAACCCCAATACTGTGAACACATTTCAAACTTTTACATCACTGAAAACGCTGGGATTTTTATGACATGATGGCCTCTGCTAAAATAAACTAAACAATGGACAGGAAGATGGTGAGTTCAAGAGGGTTTTGAAAAGGATAAAGATCCCAAGCTGAAACCAACACTTTATCTCCATGACCACTGTCAGCTGTACTAGCTAGGTTCTGTTTTCATGGTGAGGTACCACACTCCGTATGACAACCACGACAATCCCTGGGACTGCATGCAGACCCAGGAAAGAAATCTTGTACTTCTCTGGAAGAGAAATAAGGAGGGAGTGAAAGTACCTGCAGAGGTTTCAGTGATTTGGGCTGTTTGGTTTCACGACAAGAAATCATGTGACAGGCATAAAAGTTCCACCTCTCAAGTTTTAAACTATTTATCTGCTTTCTCTTTGTCAAAAAAATTTAAAGAAACAGCCCTAATTATAATATCTGGATCAAACTTTGCAGAAAGTGGCAAAATTACCCACTGTTTTGGCTTTGAGACAGAGAGAAGAGATTGGCTAGCTGTACCCCAGATGAGCTTATCTGCAAGGGTGCACATGGGCAGCTGGCCAGCCTGGGCAGAGCAGCTCCACTTAGCTCTGCTCTGGACAGGCATGTGTGTGATAAGGGAAGAAGAAAGTGAGAACTCAGATGGAGAAGCAGTGAGACATCCCAAAGCAGATGGAAGAAAACTGCCTACTCTATACTGATTTTGCCTGCATACTCAGCTCTGCAGGGCTAGCACATTTTTTAAGTAATTTCCTCTGCATCCTTTCTGTTTTCATTCAGAAAATGTGCCCCAGTACATGGAATTTTTCTTACGTTTACAATGTCCAAATCTGACTACATCTTGCCCTTGCCAAGACTTCACAGAAGTCAAAGAAATTTAATTTTACCTATATTTAAAATTTGAATTCTTCAATAAAATATGTCAACCTGTTTGGGAAAAAAAAAAAAAAAAGTTTTACCTTCCCAAAAAGGCCAGGATTCAGTCCTTCCCTGGTATAGCTGTGTTCAGTGCTAATCAGCAAGCCTTGTTCCTGGATTCCCTTCACATTAATAAAGAAAAGCATCTTAGAAAAGCAGTGGGAAGGAGTTACACATGGTTATTCACTTGGCCCTTTACTGAACCCTGAGTTGGTCTGTTCATTTTTTAAGAAACTTCACGTTTTACCACTGTGATGCTTGAACAAAGTGAACAAACTCCCTGTTCTGCATATCTGCTCTTTAAAGAACTCCTCATCAACTGGATTCATCAGCTCCCTGAAGGTACATTTTCAGCTAAGACAGTCAAGGTTATTTTCCAAGGATATTATTTCTGGGTTAGCATTTCTAGTTTCTGCCTACTCAGACAGCTAAAGCTTTTAACTAAAAGGATGGAAACCATATTCACAATCATGATGAAATCCATTGTGAAATATGTATCCACAAACCGAACAGTTTTATCTTCCTTACCAGTGTGTGCCTTGAGATAGGCAGATAGGCATCAGCTCATAGGAATTTCTGCAAATGTACTCCAGAGAGGATGGCAAATAAAATCTCCCTGACTGGTGGTTTGGTGTGAGGAACAACTGACAGACTTTGGAAATTATTACAGTTTCCCAAAAAAAACACCATCAAAACTGAGAGTTACACAAGCCTGCTTGATGGAAAACAGCAGCAGTCATAACTATTAATTGCCATCAATTTTAACTAGCAACCCAGGTGATGCTGCTGGCTGGGGATGGGCAGCCTCCAGGGGCCAGGCAGGTGGAGAGCAGTGCTCTGTTGCAATGGGGGTGAAGGGCAGACCCTGGTACAGGTCTGGGGACAGGAAAGCAGGGTAACCTAACCCAGAGCCCCACCATGACCCTGGAGGCACCCAGGACTTGTGTCACCTGGCAGGAGAGTGGCATGAGAAGCCCAGCTAGCAAGCCACAGCTGTGTTTGAGGGATTTAGGAACAGGGATGTGCAGACTGCACCATCAGGCTCTGTATCCCATCCTCCTCCCAGGGCTCCAGCTGCTCTGTTTGAGGTCTGCTCTGGCACCATGCAGTGATGTGATCCTGGCTATGACTGCTGGGAGAACAGCTCAGCTGGGGGAAGAGGATGTGTGCAGAAGGCTTGACCCAGACCCCCTGTGTTTGGGCTTAGATCTCTTGGTCTTCACTGGGATATACTCTTAGGATGGGAGCACCTGTGCCATGCTGACCCCCATGGATGGGCTTCCCTTCCCAGCCTTGGAGCTGCCTCTTCACCATGGATGTGTCTGGTGGATGTCTGAACCTGGTTATCCTCATTTCCCTCACAGTATATGGATTCCCCTGTTCCAGGCTTCTGATCTGCTGTGTCAGCAAAGGAACATTCAGCTTGCAAGGTAATTCAAAATCTTTAGAAATAAATTGTGTTTGACAACTGTATGAATGGAATTAGCAATGTGGCAAACTGCACAATGTCTTCATGAACGAATCTGATGAGAAAACAACTTGTCCTTTAAGAGGGAGAGGCATTAATTTTGGCTTTCAAACATTTTATTTGAACATCAGAGTGCTTTTGCACCCAGAGATGGTAAATTCTGAAGGACCCTTATGTGCTTTTCAGAAAACTGTACCTAAGAAAAATCCTCAAGATTCCTAAAAATTAGCCCAGAATTGTTACACAGTACCCAGATATAACACCAAAGACATTTACCTTTACCTGATCTCTGAAAAGGTTATGTACTTGGTCCACATTTTCAGAGTACTTTTAGAATTGTGTTCAGATTTAAAATAACAGGAGCCCATTATCTAAAAGACTCAACAATTCTTTTTGTTGGCTTCCTGATTATTCTAATATTTTTTAAAATTCAAGCATGTCTGTGTATGTAGCTTTTATAGAAAATTACCTAAGTCACAAATTTTATGTAATTAAGTTATCTTACCCCAGCAGCAGAAAGTTACTTGGCCCTAGCAGGAGAAATTATGGTGGCAATTTTAAAATGAAATTTTGTAATGAATATTTTGTAATGAAATATTAGAATGGTCTTTTGCTTTCTAATATTCTAACATAAAATACCTCAAAAGCAGCAAGTAATTAAACTGTGGCATTTTTAATTAGAAAAGTTATTTCAAGGCAGTCAACAAATCACTAGCTCTGTGGTTAAAAATCCCACAACCTGCATTTTAGCTTCTTAGTTGCGGGCTTGGCTAAAAAGAATCCTTTCCATAAACCTTTCTGGGAAAGAGAACTACCCTTGAGTTACTGGTTTGTATCTGATAAGCTTATCTCCTTTACTCCTGCACACTGATCTGGTGTGCATTGGAATTAATCTGGGACACACCTGAAGCATGTTTATCAGGGCACTTCTCCCTCCATGGCCCCTAGGGTGCTGTTCTCAGGTGGGATTCCTCCCGGAGCAGGAGGCTCCACGTTTCCCTGGCACCATCTCTGTAGTCAGCAGCCTCTTTCAGCAGCAGCTGGGCGATGCCATGGCTGCTTCCATCATTCCCTCCTCTGTGCATGCATTAGGCATGAAATCAAGCACACTTGTTTGCACCAGCAGCTTCATAACCTGTCCTAGATTTCTGGGAAATAGAGATTTTCCTGTCCAATTCTCTTCTAGTTTCCTTATTCCCAAAAGTTTGTCCAAGCTTTCCTCACTGACTTTTTCTGTTCCATTATCTTTTTTTTTTTAAATTCAGAACATTGCTGTCATCTCAAATTTTTCTTGCTAAATACTTTTGCTTTCAATTCTAAGATTCCCACCCACCACCATTTACTGGTAAAAAAGATGAATTCAGATGAGTAATAAATCTTTTGAGCTCTTTAGTGTTTGCAGAAATGTTTATTTGCCACAAAGACTGACACAATATACAGAAAACTCATCCATTGCATTTGAACTGCTAACAATATCAACTGTGGATGCACATTTCACATAAAGAAAGCCAGATAGCTTAGCTATTCCCCTTTAATCACTATTCAACTTCAAAATGCCTCTGTATGTAAGTGACAGAAATTAACTGTATTCAGTAAAAGCAGTAGGGACGCGTTAAACAAAAACCTCTCATTGGCCTCTCATTGCCTGACTATCACTTATGCTACCCACCACTACCCAGGTTCTCAGGTCAAGGGACAAAGTAGGCAATCATGTAAATGACTGCAGTCCAGACCTTTTTCTCCCATCTGCCTGCAAACAGAGAAAAAGAGAAATCATGTTAAAAGCAATCACTGTTATTTCAGCCATCTAATTTTTCTGGGTCTTCTCACATCTCACCATGGTTTCAGTGACCTTGCCTACTTCAAAGAGAGTCACCAGAAGAAAGTGGGGAGGGAAATAAGCACAGGAAGTTGCACTGTCCTTTCATAAGTGAGCCTCGATGAAGATGTTAGTTGGTAAGTAGCACGACATTCCAAGAGAAAAATAAAGCTATAAGGCTTTTAAAACACTTTCTGCAGCTCAACAAAGAACACCATAAATGCCTATCATTACCCTACACCATCTTGCAACAGGAATAGATTCAAATTGTTTTGTAATAAAAGGATACAAAAAATTGAAAGGAAAAAAGAACAGCTATAGGCAGGAAAACACAAAGTTATAGCATTTACTACAGAAAAGTACACATTAATAAATAGGCACATTTGGGCTTTTTATGGTCCCCCTAGTCAGACTCGTGTCTCATAGATTTAGATTTTGCTTAGACAAAGAGCAAATGAAGCCAAAGTCTGCAGAAGACAGAAAGGAGCAGGAGAGATAAAGGGAACACTCCTTATCAACAGGCAGCAGCAGCTCCTGAGAAGAGCTGTGACATGCATCCATCACCTGTGTGCTCCACAACCCACTACAGCAAATGCAGAGCAGGCTAACAACAAACAGCCAGATCCAAAACTGGCAAAAGACTCCAATCCAACAGTAAAAGTTTTGCAATAGGCTATGGCCAAGAGTGAATGCAGGACACTGGAAAGCTGAGTTCAGTTAGGCATTAGCAGTTTTGCAGTTGGTGAAGTCAACTCTTCAGTCTGCTACCTCCCTCACAAAGTAATGATTCACCACTGTTGTGTTCACCAGAGGAGCTGGATTTATTGTTCTCTACTCACTAATGAAGTTGGTTCTCATCACTTTTCAGTGCCAGCCACTATTTCCCAGGATAAGTGTTGAGTAAGATAGAGACAAAGAGGAAATCACTGGTTTGCCCAGGCATCCCTGAGGAAAGACTTTATAAAATTGCCTAACTTGCAAACCAAATTCCCCCCTACATGTGGAGGGCCATGAACAGATTGTTTGGGTCTGGACTTGCCACAGCAAAGAAACTTGAAAAAGCAAATTTTTGTGATTCATTTCCAGAATATGATTATGCCTAGCCCTTGTTAAGTCTATGCTAATGGCTTAAGGTCTGCTGTCCCAAGAAAGTTAAAAATAATCCTATACATAATGTTTGTGATTAAGGCACCATCCTTTGGCTATATAGCAGATTCAGGGTGCTCTCTAAGGGTACAGACTCATCTTTGAGCCCCAGCTTAGACTCTTTTCTCTACTGACCTATGTAAGAAACATAGTCGAGCAATGACAGTGAAATAATGAAGCCACTTGTTGCCTTTCCGTGGTCTTATAATTAAAACCAAAACACTGTCTATGGGGAAAAGAGGTTTTTACCTCGGGATTTATTTAAGGATCTTTGGGTGCAGCTCTTCATCCAGGTGGAATGTCCCAAAATGCACACACTGCACACCACACACTGAAATGCACACAATTATAGGCCTTGCAAATTAGCCTATCTATCAAAGATTCCCCAATGAGAGGCTTGAGTGAACCCCTCGCTCCGAGGAACCTTCCCCCTGGATGGGCCTATCTTAGTTTACAAAATGTGTTCTGGAGAGGACCTTGGTGTCTGGGGCTTCCAGGACTTTTGGTCTCCTGGTTTAATGGTACAGTGGGTCTCAGATAAGTTATCAGGCTTGGGAAATTACAAGTATGTAGGCTAAAAGCCTAAGAATACATAAAACTATAGAAAAGGGTATATAAGAGGGGTATAAAAGAAAAGGCAAAAAATCATCCTGGCATCACACTGAAATATTTTTTTAAGAGAGACATCCTTGGAAATACCTTCTATCCCTCTGCCTTATCTGTTGTCTGCTGAGTTTAAAAAGTGAACTATATGGGGCAGGTACTGTTCCTACAGTATGTAGCACACTGCTGGCATTACTGAAACATGAGGAATTTATCATCCAGGTTGGGTTTTGTAACACTGCCTCGTGTCCAACCTTGAGAGGTCTGCAGGGTGCAACCCAACAGGCTGGCCACTGGTCACCTGAATTTATGAATTCTATTAAGAACTTGCCTTCACAGGACAGAAGGTTGTGCTATAGCTGTCAGTTCAGTGGCAACCAAATTTGCCTCATGTGTGTGCCACATAATCATGCCAGCATTCACAGGAACACCAAATTCATTGCATTTTCAGATGGTAAATGGGAGAGTATCCCAGTTAAATCCCCCATATCAGCATTGAGCCAAATAAAATTATCTGAACTGCTAAGGACTGTTAGGCTCATGTATGTTTTTTTAATCCCTCCCATCTGGTCTATTTATCAAGAATATGCAGTAATAACAACAAAACAGAAAAACTCCTAAAACCAAACATAGTCACTCATGCACCAATAAGTAACTCTCAATTTGGAGCTCCTTAGAGCCACCCCTAGTGCATCTATTATGTCAGAAAACTCATTAAAGCACTTTTATCTGAAATATTGCAGATATTAATGTAAATGGGAAAGCACTGACTGAAACCAAAAATAATATCTAAACAAGTTATGTTAGTAATGACTGAATTAATTACTGAACAGCACAGGCCAAACATACTAATATGGATGTGACCTTATGTCACATCCACAGCCACAAAAGGGATAAAATATAAGACATTCCTCTTCACAGTAAATCTGGCTACATTGCCATCTATGTCATGATATGGAAAAGCTTCCAGAAATGGCTAAAGGCTGTAGCTCTTAATTATATATTAACAGGTAATGTTACTCTCTCTGTGATCAAGGAGATTAATTTTCATGGGAAAGTCACAATTATTTTTTTCTTCAGAAGGCAATTGTAATGAGATGTTGGACAGACAAAATATTGGTTATGGTAATCTTTCCTTATTGACCTCCTACAGAAAAAGACTGTGTGACATCACAATAACACCCCAAGAAATACTCTGAGTTCTTAGAGAGGCCAGGAAGGACAGATATTAAATTTTGGGAAAGTTTATAGGAAGGCATGGTCTTTAATAAGGCCTCATTCATTTATTAATGAGAACTAATAGTAAAGGGCTTCCTGTAAGGTATGAGGCAGGAGGGGAAAAGAGCCATACACAATTAAAGAACAGATATCGCCAAAAAGCCTTTGGCCTTTTGCATTTATTTATTTGACCTACGTATTTCCTCCATAAGGGGCAAACAGAACAATGGCTTTAAGACCTGGTTCTGTGGAGCTGCAGAGCAGGCAAGTGCATGCAAGAAAATCCCTCCTTTCCCAACTCACCACAAGTGACAGGCAGGATTGCTCCCTGCCTGCAAAGGAAGGGAGGGACACCAACTGGAGATGGCTCAGCCAGGGCAGAGGGGAGCCCAGGACACCACACCAGGCTCAGCACGCCCATGGCTCAGCAAATGACACCTCAGAGGCTAATGTGCACTGTCATGAGCAAGTGCTTTGCAGGCAAAACAGGAAGGAAGCACTGCAGCATGGTCTAGTGTGTGCTGGAACCCTGGAAAGGGGATGGCTTTTCTACTAAACCTGAAAGATCCCACTCCTCATCACAATGCAACCAAAACCTTCCTGGAGCTTTCCATCAATGGGAGAGACATCCTGGGACAGCCATCGTGGTCACCACCAGGACATCCTCCTGGGCAGGGGACAATTTCTAAGATTTAGGTATCTAGGCTTTCTGATTCCAAGGAAATATTTGATAGTGGGTATTCAGCATCTCACACAATGGGCTACTCTGGAGTATTCCCTTGGGTAATTCCTGCTCTAGACAGGAGATGCCTTTCTCATTACCTTCAGTTTTGCTGGAACTGGCAGAGTGCTCTATGTGGTTTTGATCATTGCAAGTCAGCATCTTTTAATGAAAAATATTTTTATTAAAATTTCTAATCAGCTATATGGATCATCTTGGAATTACACCATGAGGTTAGCTCTGAAAACAACCAATTTTTCCCAAATGTTTTCTCTGATGGATTTGAAAATGCCTTTGCATACATTACTTCTGAACCAATCTTGTCACTAAAACCTATAAACAGACACTGAAAATATCTCCTTATTGCTGTTCATCATTGGATAAAGCAGTTGCAAACCTTTTACAATGTGAAGTGATAGCGGCCAAAGCCAGAATGTGAGTGATTCATGTAAATCAGCATCTCCCAGCCATATTATTATGGATTAGGGATGCAAGACACAGCATTACTAGCAAGCATCTAGGAAACGCAGAAATTAAAAGCGTCACCTCTCCCTGAGTCTCGCACCAAGCAGCAGGACAGATGACCTCTCAAATTGCCTACTCAGGCAGAGAGGGCACCACAGAGCACCATTAATGGGAAAGTCTGTATGATTGTGTAACACTCGCCTATTTATAAGTTCAGAGGAATGCAGCATGCATTATTTACTTAGTTGTGCTACATGGTAATTAGCAGGGCTGGAGAGTGGAGAGCAGAGCCAGTTAAGAGGTCAGACGTGCTCCCGTCACCACTGCTAATCCCCAGCAATCTGCCTCCAGCTGTCAGCACCATTTGCAACTGCGCTGTTATCTGCTGCAGTGAAGCTAGGTAGCCACGAGTCTCCTTGGGCTTCTTAAATAAAGTCTTTTTCTTTATACAAACTTTGACAGAAAGAAAATAATACACATGTTCTAACATAAATATTTATGTTCTAACATAAATACTCTGTGGCCTTTTTTGTATGACCTTTCGTCGCTTTAGGGATTTGCAAAAAATTATTATCTTGGAAATGGAGTCAGGAAAAGCAGTCAAATTTTGTACAGGAAATCAAGTTTTCCTTAGAAGCCAGCATTTTATGTAACACTTTTACAGTTAAAGTATTTTTACAAAATACCAACAGTTAACGTTGGGCTTTTCTTTGGCATCTCAGCTGTACAGACCTGACAGGCAGGTGGCTCAGTGACCATGGCAGGTAGAGGAATGAGGACACGGATCACTGTCAGTGGAAACAGGGTGAAGCAGATACATGGACAGGCTGAGTGAATGGCTTGGCACTGGGGTGAAGACTGGAGAATTTTGGCAGCCCAATAGGGTGCAGGAAAAGGCTGTGTTTTCAGGATATGTTGAACTACAGGAGGAGAAAAGTTAGTTATGACTGACATGGCAGAACAGGAGCTCCCAGCAACCTTCCATCTATGAGAACTTTGCCTTGCATTTCCCTTTCCTGCTGGACAGCAAACATCTGTGGAAAAAACTGTCCCCCACATGGCAACTAAGCATGTTCATCCTGCAGGCAATCAGATGTTGAGATACTTACCCTAGACAGTTATCTCACAAAGTTACCAGAGTGCAGACCTTTGAGCAGTTTCACACCAAGAGGCTTCAGCAGCCAAGCAGACCAGGCACTTCGACCTCATGCCTCAGGCTCAGGTGCAGCCCTGCCCCGAAGGGCTGCTGAGTCTGTTCCCTGAGAAGATGGAGAAGTGCAGAAATGGGAAACAGACACCTGACTTTGCAAAAAGCCCAGCTTCTGCTGACTCATTCCTCCTACAGTGCAGAAGACACAGGTTCTAGGTTCATGGTTCTGAGGCCCATGAGCTTTAGGTTTTCTGGTCAGAATCCCAGCAGGTCCAGCACTGTGGAGTATCTTTTTCCTAAGCCATCTCATCTAGCTTCAAAGCTTATCAAAATAATATTAAGCTGACAAGCTGCTTAGATAGCTTCCTTCCACACCTCCAGGTCTTAGGGACAGGAATTCCAGCTCATCTCCCTGTAAGCACACCCAGCCTCCTCACAGTCCTTTGCTGCCAGGCTGTTGTGAAGTGTGTCTCTGGTCCCTTACACGCTCTCAGCTACATGGCAGTGAACTAGATCCATCCTGCCCCTACCTAATCCTCCAGTGTTTCTGCAACAAGTCCTTCCTTAGAGCCTGATGCCTCTCAGGCAGTCTTTGGTAGGAATGGAAAGCCACACACAAAATGGTGTTCTCTAATCCAGATCTGAACTAGAAAGAAACTGGAAAAGAAATAGTAACTGCAGGAGAAGTAGTAATATTAAAAGTCTTGCAATATGAGTTGGTTAGGAACCTGGTGAACTGGCAGGAGAATCCAGTTTCTGTGTCTTATTTTCTTTCCTTAACTTAAACCTGAATTAATTCAGGGAAGCCCTGTGGGGCACATTAACCAGAAAGTCTGACTAGGTGTTCAAGGCAATCCACTTTGTCCTTTTAGTGTATGAAAATCAATGAAAGAGATGAAAGAAAAGGCACCTCATTCCCTGTACCAGATTCCAGCACAGAGACCAGCCTGAACACCAGTGCCCAATTTCTCAGACACCAAAAAGGCACTTCTCCCTTCCTGCTGCAATCTTATGCTGCCCTCCAGGATCTTACACTGAGCTAAGGCAAGGTCCTTCTGGCATTGCAGACAGACAGTGTGTGTGCTGCTCTTTTAGCCCCCACACACCAGACTCCCATGGACCACACTTTTGGGGTCCCTGAATCCCTGCATGCACACAAAAGGACTGTCATTTGGGAGATTTCACAGGAACAGGCTTTTCATTATACAGTTTTACTGTAACATTGTCATCAGTTCCACCAAGAAGTGTGGCATTAGACAAACCTGGATTCATCTCCATTTATAAAGACAGAAAAAACAGAAAAGGCCATTCAATACTAAATAATACCTCTTTGAAAACATAGCACGAAGTTTTTTTGTAACCTAAGACATATCATCATGTCAGGGTCATTGTCCAATACAGTGACAATCCTCCCAGGTTCCAGCAGTTACAACTCTGCAGGGAGCTCCATTTAGAGTCTGGCAGTCCTAGGAGGCATATTCTGGCTATAAAGAGACTGGAGCTATAGGTTACAGACCTGGACATGACACATCTTTCCCAAGCAACCTTGAACCAGTCTCAGAAAACCAGCATCTTCAGACTTAGATGAGTCTAGACTGCTGGTGTAAGCTCCTCTCAGCCTCAATTTTCTCCTCATTAACTATCAGCAGAGCTGCCCTGCTGCTGCTGGGGTTGAAAGGCTCAACTCATGAAGTTTGCAAAATGCTCCATCACTCTTAGATCCTCTGATCAGAGAGGTGTCAGCGAGTGCAAAGCAGGAATGAGAAATCTTTTCTTCCTGAGGCCCAAACAGGCTTTTAACAGGTTATATATTAACCTCTTGTTCTCCAACAATAATTCCCAAAGGAACCCAACCAACACGGTTGGGTGGCATGGTCTATATGAAACAAAGCTACCAAACCAATATACACACCAGTGTGTTCTATCCAAACACATCCCAACTACAAAGTAGCATGAGGTGATTTGCTAGGCGCTTTTAGAAATGTTAACACATTTCTACAGTAGACATCAGTAGCAAGTAATTCACATAGCTGACTTAAAGAAGAAACTCCATGATGTGCTCAAAGCCACTAACAGTACTTTTGCAAAGTACCAAAATTGCAATTCGAAACTAGAAAATCCTGACTTTTACCTCACTGTTTGATCTGAGAGTAGGTTGCCTTCCACTTAGAGCTGAAACTCCATATGCAAGCGATTTTTCATTCCTACTCAAATTGCTTTAGCTATTTTTAGGTCATATGAGTAGAATAAATATCATTAAGGATTTTTCAGGCATTTTTAGAATAATTTCCTAACTAAAAAAGAGATCCTTTTCACAAAAATATATTCTCGAGTCATCTATCCATAAAAGCACTCAGACCTTTTGATATTGTAAAAATCAAATAATGAAAAAATACTGAGTTAACCACATTAGGAAAGCTGATACTGTACATTTATGGCAGCTATTCAGTATAAAAACTTTTAGCAAGCACAGGTACAGAGATGGACTGCAGGCAGAGCCAAGCTGTGCTATTGTCGTTTAGAGAAAGAGACCAAGCAATTAGAAATGAAGACTGTGAAGCAAATGACATGCCATTACCACTAATATCTCTCAGTGAAGTTTGGTAGAACATTCTTTAAAAACATTCAGCTCTAACCATGGACATTAGCCCAAAGAGCCCTCCCATCACCATTCCTGGGCACTGGAGTTTAGCAGCTAGGAGTGGATCACAACTTGGGAGATGCAGACTGTGTTCCCAGCTCTCCAGGCACCATGCTCAAGCCATGTCTGTCTGTTCCCTCTGCCATGGCTTCCCTCCCTGCCTTCCCTGTCCTGAACATGGCGCATCTTGGGGACAGTGGCCTCTGTACCTCTTGGAGAGGGCTCAGATCCCGGCTGGACATCTTCCACGCTGCCCACATGAGAGCCCCTCAGAGGGAACAGGCCAGCTGCACTCACACAGCACCACCCTGTACCTACTCTGAGATGGCTTTACAGACTGCTCCATCATGCAGTCAGTGACATCACAGGCCTGCCTTTTTCCATGAGCATGTTCCTGCTGCTTTATCTGCATGTTTGACACCATCTGTATTTCTCCTTCATCCCCGTCATCTCAACCTCACCACTACATGGAATAGCTGAGAGTTTGCCAGAGTAACATCCTCTTCTGCTCAGCAGACTGATAGAAATAAAACCAAGAATGTTACTTGCCTGCAGTCCCAGGAGGTGCACACAGTAGATGCAAGCCTGTGACTGAGAGCTTCCATGACTGCCCCATCACCAAAGGGTTGCCCTTTCCTTTTTTATCCAGACAGGCAGTAAGTCCCTGTCACAGGTGCTGAATTCAGTGAGACTTGTCCTCTTGGGTGTTTGCCACAAACCCTTTTTGTCAACTGCCAGAAAAGAGTCAAAAAGAGATGAGACCTTTTGGGAAGGATTTTATAGAGAAATAAAAATGATGTGAGATACCTAGGGAACACAAGAGAAGCTCAAGCAGGAAGCAGGACATGAGATACTGTCCTCTCTGCTTCTCTGACACATCTACTTAGGCTGGAAGAGATAATTCTCTGATGTTTCCAGGTCCCAAAATGCCAGCACTGGAGCCAGGTGGCCACTACAACACATCTGACACACAGAACAGAGCAGCCGAGGGCTCGTTCATGCTCTAAGTTGCACCTGCTCTGCTGTCAGCCATCCTTAGCTGTCCATAAGGAGCAGAAGGTGACAATACAGGTGACAATGGAGACAGGCTATGGGGCAGAAGTTGGTAAGTAATTAAGGGTTCTGAGTGATTCTGAATACCCAAAGAGAAGCACAACCTGCTCAGAAACCAGGAGTCACTACCTGGTGAGTTCCAAGTCTGAGTTCTAAGAAAATTGACCAGCTGTCAAAAGAGAGAACACAAATCCCTCGGTCACTCTGCAAGACACACATGTATTTCTGTATACACTTTCCCTGTATAAGAGACTTAAGCCCCATGCTCAAGAACACCCTTCACAGTGCAATGCAGTGAAGTCAGTATGGACAAGAACGACACAACAGCATTATTTCTGGAAATGAGGAGCTCCAGTCAACCCCAAGAGTACTCTTCCTAGGAATTAAAACAAGAAGCAGCACTATCTTCATCTCTCTCATTAACCTGAAACTCAAGTATGCACATTTCAAATAAGTGCTCAGCATTTTCAGTATTTTTACTCCTTTCAAAAAGGAGAAAAAAGAACACAGCTTTCCAGGGTGTTTCACTGGACCACACTCAAAGAAGATTTCTAGTCTTGAAGCCATACAGCCATTTCATCACTTTGTCCAATGAATCTCCTTCAACATATACTGGTGTGAAGAGTAATCCTCAGCAAATGCTGGCTGTAGCAAGGGATTTTCTGCTCCAGTACTTCTGAACATCGCCAAGCAAACAGTGGACAAACTGCACAAGGGAAGGGGTCAGTGCCATCGTGAATAGTTCTTACAGACAGCACAACAAAATCCAGCACAGAGAATAGAAAGGTAGAAAAATCTGTGAAAAATCACTTTTCAATTATTCTTTTACTCAGTACTACTTGTTCTTCAGTAAAACACTGCAGAGTGATTCCCTTACAATCAGAAGGAGAAAAAACCTTGGCTCTTGGCAATCTATTTTTGGAAACTGAAAATCTCATTCTGCTTTTTTCTTAATTCCTGCTTAGAGGAATTTTGCGATAGGGACGTAAGCCTTGTAGCTTATTAGAAATGATACAATTAACATTTTAAAAACCTAAAAGTATTGATTTTTTTTGTATTAAACTTTTCTTTTATAGACAATCATTGCATAGACAAATTTATCACTCTTACGTATTTTTCCAATTTCTACACTTCTCTGCATGCTAGCACTTACTGTCATACATTTTCTTGTAGGCTTATTTACCCTTTCTGCTGTTTTTCTGTCCTCCACATAAAACCTTTTTTTTAAAACAGGATGATCATTCAGCCCTGTCATTTTACCTAGATTTCTAAATTTTTATCTCACTAGTTGCTTTTCCTACTAGGTTAAAGATTGTTACCCTTCTATCCTAAAAAACATACATTTGGAATTTTTTATCACTGAATCTCAGGCTGCAGTTTCTGGAGTAATTGTTATTTTGTCCCTATTTTTGCTCACCCTCAGAATTTCACCAAGTATCTCAGAAATTTTGTGATTTATCAGAGAGACTGTTCTTGGAGATCTGTGCACAAAAATGTCACACTAACATTCAGAGTTCAGGCCAAATCCTGGAGATGAAAATCTGAAAGGATATGACTCTAATAGCAATTAGTCCTTCCAAAATGTATTTGAGTTTTGTGATGCTGTATTTTCATGAAGACTTTTGATTCTAGAGGGTCTTGGCTCATGACTACTGATGGTTAGTTGACTCATGGCTAGTTTACAATTAAATTTGAGAATTCAAGTATCACCAACAGTTGCATCTGAATCCACCCTGCTGCCAGTTCTGATTCCCACTATGTAATGTATCTTCAGACCTCCTGACTGTCACCTCTGACCTCTCATCTTCACCACATCATTCCCACCACTTCCTAGGACTGCGAGGACAACAGCTGCATGTCAAAAGTGCCATCTGCCATGGCACTGTGGTCCTCCATGCCTTCCAAGCTCAGCCACTTGCTCACCGTGAGCCCTAGGCTGTGTGTGAATTGTACCAGTTCGATTAGACGCAGACAACAACAGAGTAGAGGAAGAGGCTGGATTCTCTTCTGGGCTCTGCTACTGATGTAACACAAAAACTGGCAGACAGCAAAGCACTTTGCCCTCAGTTGCTGAAAACTGGAAGAGTGATAGCTATGCCTATGCTTACATAAAAAGTATTTTGAAACAGTTGGCTGAAAGCCACTATATAAATGCTAACTATGTACTATGAGACACTGCTCCTACTTTAGGGCACTTTCTCATTCACAGATGTTATGCACAAACCATCTACTTAGTCAGCCACAACCCTCTTTTTTAAATCATGGGATATCTGGAGAAAATAAACTCAGTAGCCATCTCCTGGGAAGGGAAAAGAATGATCCTGACTCTGGCAGCAAACCCCCACTGCACCTCATTACAGTTTCTAGCAGAGTAAAGGAACCGGAATTAGCGTACTGCTCTGTACAGCAATAGCTTGGTAAAACTCCATGGTGTGTGTTACCCAGTAAAGCTGACTAATGGACCACTCTGGCATTGAAGTCTATAGATCCAAGAACTCATTTTATGAAGAGAAAAATTCTCCCACAGCATTTTCAAAATTCAAAACAGGATGCTGATGGTCAGGCAATCCTCTGACTGGCATTTAGTGCTGGAATATGTCATTTCCCACAGAAAGAACAAATAATCTCTCTTAAACCTACCTGCAGGGGAGCAACTAATAGACAACAGTGGATATACTTGGTGGGAACAAAGGTTCATCTAGCCTGGAATTTTCAACAGCAGACAATATCAGACACTTGGAAGCAAGATGAATTTGAAGTGTTTTTCCCTCATCACTTCATCCTTACTCCCACCAGTCTGCTCCCCACAGGGTGAAGCTGGGACAAATGTCCAGACCAGCACATATAATAGCCATCACTGGATCTCTCTTAATGGTCTAATCCTTTTATGAAGCAACCTGTGCTTCTGCATTCCACATCCTTTGGCAACAAACTGAAGCAACAGAATGTGCAGTACCCTCACACCAGCATTACAGCACCATGCTCTGCACCCTGCAGCGATGGGGAGAAGGACTAGCCTGGTTCCTGATGGTGGTGGTACTCCCAAGCCAGCTTCCTGTGTCCAACGAGAAAAGCAGGAGGATGCTAGATGTTCTATGCAGCTTGTCCAAAGCACAATTTAAGACAATTTTCTGCTTTTCTCCTCTTTGTCCTAAACCACAAATACCCAAAAGAAACAGAATATTATGCTGAAGAGCTGAGGAGATTTCCAAGAGGAATCATAAGGACATGCCCTGTTTCCATTTCTAGTTAGTTGTCCTCCTTGTGGGACATCCATACCTTCACTTCCCTTTCATAAGAAAACTCATGGAAGACAGGATCAAGTTGCCTGCAGGTGAAATGAAGCCTGCAACAGCCACAACAAGCTTCAGGGGATAGGCACAAGCTGGGTTAATGTGCTGCCCTCCATCAGGAAGAGCATTTCCTCATGTGCCTCTCGGTGGACACTCCTGCAGAGGTGCCTTCCCCCTGCCATTTGTCAGCAACCACGTTTGCATAACCTGAGTTAGAAGCTACAGTCACTCTAGTCAGTCCTCACACAAGGGTCCTCAGCCTGTGTAGGTACCACAGCTCAAAGATTTGGGGGAGCACCTGTACCAACCCCTCATAAGCCCCTCTGGCCATGAAGATTTTATTCTCATGCATTTCATGCCAGAAATTGGAAATGACAGCAAAGTAATCAGGAGAGTATCATGCTGTGCCTCCTAACTCTCCTGAGCCTCCACTGATTATATAGGAGAAATCCAAGCAGACATGGAATTAAATCACTTCCCTTACGTTAGACTAGTCGAAGCTGCTCTGTAAATGACAGATTGCTAACAGCTCCCTTAATGACATCACCCAATATGTCATAAAATCTGCTGCCAACACTATGGATTTTTTTTCCCCCCAGACTGAAGTATTCTCTGGCTGTGGAGCAGAAGTTTCATTGGCAAAATGTGGCTCAAGAAATAACCTATAAAAGGTTCTCAGTGCATAAGGTAAGTACCACCCAAAAACTCACTGAAGAATAAAATTATCTTTGGCACTGCTTTCCTGGAACAGTGCCCCACGTCAGATTTTTCTAAATGTTTGTGATTGAAATTATCCATCCACCATCTCTGCAGGTAGCACTAAAACTCACAGCTCAGGAACAGTATCCAGATCTTTGCCAGATTATTAGCCTTGGGTGAAAACTATTATCTTCTTATTGCTTTCCTGCTTTTTGGAAGGAAACTCTTCCCAGATGGGTATTTGCATTAGAGAAGAAACAGATATACTTGTAGTACAATAGCAAGGATTATTTACCTGGAGTTTCACTATTATCCCTTTACTTCCAGGCTCACATCAGTTCTTTTGCCAGAACTGCAAGTGACAACCAGAGTATACATAGCATGAGCAGCCTTTGAGAATCTCTCAGACAATTTGCAGGTTCTCTAATTTTCAGACACCAGGAATCTAGCTTGCAACAATGCACCACAAATGACAACCCATCTTTTAAAATATTACAGTAGAACTCACTTGGGCCACCGTCAACCAGGACCACAAAGAGTGCTTACTTATCTCTTCCTCTAATTCTCTGCTATCTGTATTTTCTCACCAGTATGCCTTGTGTGAGAATTAGCAGAGTTTCATAGACTGTTTTCAAAAAGGGCAAATATATTCATGAGGAGAATACCTCACTAAGGTGAGCCAACAGTCAAGAAGGAGAAAGTCCTCCTTCCTTATAGAGACAAACTAAATTCTGCTTCATGGATTGGTGCACTGAAAGTCTCTGAGATTTGGTCCTTCTGATCAAGGTGAAGTTGCCTCTCTCCACTCAGTTGAAGAAAATCAATGTTGGCTGCTGTTCCTCTAAGTCACTCCATAAACAGACCCTCTTTCTCTATGCACGGCATCTTTCCTGGATCCCATCACCTATCCACTCAAGACAGTCACAGCTGAACAACCAGAACATGTATAGGATAACGAAAAAGTGAAATGCTGAACCTTGTGTGAACTTAAAGCTAATGCACTCATCTGCAAGGTCTCGGGATGTGGCTTGACTCTTTGGTAACTCCTCGTGTATCAAGTTCCCTGCAGCAATTCTTGCCAACAGAACACCTACAGCACACCAGTGTGCTGGGGATGCTGAGAACCAGTGGTCTGAACAATCTGTCACTCATGTACGTTCAAAAGAGAATCACTGCAGAGGCACTCGCTGGCACTGTGAGTAAATGAGCCATGAGCTATATATCTGGCTATGCTGCAGTTCTTTTTTGAAAGAAAAAGCAAGTCAAAAAGGAAATGTAACACTTGGCTGAATGCTGAAGTGACCAAATAAATAGGATTAGCTAAACCTTGCTTATCTGTCAGTTATTCCTCACTGTATGGAAACAGTCCTCTCAAGCCTGCCCATGATGATGACGGCCTTGGTACCTGTTTGGGTTCCTGAACTGATGCACTTCAAGCTATGTCATCTGGTTATGGTGTGCACTCATTTTGGTCTTGTCATCCAAGGGAAAAGCATGGTTTGGCCAAATGTGTTGTACAAGTACTTCCAGTGCACAGAATAAAAGGCCAGAATAATCCCCCATGAATTTTGTTCTCAAATTCAGATCTGCACTGCCATGACTGCAAAGTGACAGATGTCAAAACCAAGCCGAGTACCTCATTAATGCAGAGATAAACACACAGAATATGTTGTTTGGAATGACAACGCAGTGTGTTTATATATGTATGCCACTATTTATCATTCTACAGATGGTTGCTCACAGTGATGTACATCCACAAATATGTTTAATTTTGCCTTTTCCTTTTCTAAGGTAATTACCATTTTTCCTTGTTTACACTGACTACATCTCTAGATGGCCTAGAGATCTCTGAGTTTCTCTGAGGGCAAGGGGTCACGTTGCACAAAGCACACCACAATCAGCATGCAATCAGTTCTTTGCAGTAATAACAGTCCTTGCCTGTAGAGCATTTTTAAAGAAATTATCTTGCTCTCATTTTATAGCCAGGAAAGCCCAGAAAGGTGAAATGACTTCCCCAAGGTCGCACAGCAGGCTCTGCTCAGTACATAGTTACTATTGTTGCAAATTGGGTAGCTCATCAAGCTTATGCTACTCACACCACTCAGATACAATTCAAACAATAATTATTGTTTCTACTGCAATTTGCACGGCAGTCAAAGCTGGAGGCCACAATCAGGATTCAGCTTATGCTGGGCTCTGTTCAAACACCAAATCAAATCCAGTCCCTGCTCCAGGGGGGCTTGCCATCTCAGTAGGGACAAAACTCTGTGGGAACACAAATTGCACTGGAAAGGGAGGGAAAGAGAGAGACAGAAGGCAGTAACCTCAGTGTAAGGTTTTGCTTCATTTTGGATAACTGTTAAATTTGGAAACTTATTATTACTTAAATATTTTAAGTTAGCAAGACATATAAGTGCATTGTTGACAATCACCTGGCTAGTTACTTAGGTAACAGTTTATCTTCATAATCTTAATTGCACAAATACTTTACTTTCACTCCTGTGGTCTTTGATTACATTGAGAGACATTGAGATTGGTTTCTACTCTTTGGGGGACTGACTCACACTGCACTCACCCAATACTTAGAGTACATTCTGCTACCTAAGGAGTGATACTATACTTAATTTTACAACACTCTAATCAGCTGCTGGGGCAATTCTTGCTGTAGACCTTTTTATACAATATGTGCTTATACATTTTACAGCACATGACAATTCAGTACACTAGCCATGAGCTAATGAATTCATTTCACTCATGCTAACTTAAGACTGCTACTAAGCTCTGCAGCAGTAAAACATGTATTAACTCCCACATTACTGTTTCTCACTGCATCCTAACGTGGCTCCATGCTAGCAGAATGTTATGTACCAAAAAACCATATGGCCATTCCTCTTTAGAAGCTTTAACTAAGTCTAATATAAGAATTAATAGCTTCTCTAATACTGAATGATATAGACACAATGGGATTATTTTCAAGAGTAAGACTGCTCAGTATCAAGTCAGGATTGCTGAATGGTCCTTAGAAGTTAACTCCTAAATTTCCTGGTAGGGATCTGCTACCCTATTGTTTATTGTAATACATGTATTTGTGCATAAATAAATAATGTAAATAAATAAATAAATAAAGTAAAAGTGCATACAGGAAATATTTAATTGATAGCCATAACCTTATATGGGTGGATATTTTTTTCATATTTCAATTAAGCCAAGCATTTAAAGCATGCTTTCAGTCCATTAAAGCATGTGCTTATAAATCCTTTGCTCAGCTGATGTATTCTGTTGAAACAACCAACTTTTCACTGACAGTAACAGATTCTAGACCAGCACAATAATACCATAATGTACTCTAGAAGAGCTTGAGAATTCACAATTTAAATACATTATCTTACAGCACAAAAGAATGAGCATTCATTTACAATGCCTTTCCTTGCTCCTATTTTCAATTGGCTAAATCCATATATAAATTAATGACCTATCACAATGTCTGTTGAGGATACAGCATCAAAAACTAAGGCACTGCAGAACTTACATAAAAAATAATAATGCAATTTCATTTTAGACCATTCAAATTTTTCAGAAATTGATGTTAGGTGCACATTACTACCTGCATTTGTTCCTCTCTGCCAGGCATCACTGAAGCTCAGCAGAACTGAGGTATTTACTTAAATGATTAGAACCTGACTTTTAGTACTATGATAAATGGAAGCAATAAATAACAACAGCTTTCTCTAGCAATTGCCAATACGTATTTTGCAGCTCTTCATACACCATCCACTAATCTCCTTTAGCATCAGGTAATTCAATTTCCTTTATCATTTTCTGATACCTGTATTTATGACACTGTGGCTTTATTTTAATCCCAGGCAAAAGCATATTAAGAAGGAACTATGATTGACAGAATATTGCTAATCAGAAACAGTCCTCCCTAAACTCAACTTTGTAAATTCAAGACACAAGCAAGCAAAACCACAGAGGGGAGGATTCAGCTCTACACTGCGAAACCTAAGTGAAAGTGTTTTACAGGCAAGCTGAGAGTAGAACCAGGGTTTGATTCATTTTGCCAGCAGGCTGGTGCCTAATAATCATTGGAGCTGTTCTACTGCTTGTGAGACACCTGTGTGTAGATGACAGAGAACCTATAGAAGGCCTGTGTCCTGCTGAAAAAGCAGTCAGAGGTCAGACGGGATCCCCCAGGCATTTTAAACCCAGACAACTGGATGTAGGCAACTGCTTGATGGCTGGGCTACCAGAGACTGACATCATATCCTAAGAGCCTGAACACTCCTGGGTGTACTGCAGAAACACTTGACTGGCCCTGCCATAGCCAGGTTAAGTCTGCCAGTGCCAGTGGTCCTTTCATCCTACTGTAGTCTGACAGGCTGAGCCAGATGTGTAGTCAGGTATTTCATTCTCCAGCACATCCCTGCTCTTGAATCAATGTTTAGCCATCACCTGATGAAGTGTAAAATAAAATGGAGCTGTCTATACAAGTGTGCTTTGCATTTGGTTCAGACTTGAATTGGGAAAAAGCAGCCCCAGGGAATAAAAGAAACTACATCTCTTGCAAAGAAATAAAAATGCAGTAACAATTTCACAGACAACCTCACTTTTGCCTTGGCACAATTCCTCCAACGTACCATACAGCTGAAATTAAATGAAATACTGTCTTATATGTTTAACACTCACTTATTAAAATACCATCATAGGTTCAAACATAAACTTGCTGAATTAGTAGGACTAATTTTAAAGCCAGACCCTTGTATCTGCAGCTCTGTCCGTCTAAGGGTGCAAACTCCTCAACAGCCATTTTATCCATACTGCATGCAAGAGCTTTCATAGACATGTACACAATCAACAGCGTTTCATGGAACCTCAGAGTGTGCCTTAAATACAGTTATTTGATGCACTGAACACTTGTTTAGCCTGTTGGCAAAGTGCTCCCTCCTCTCTGTCCCTCTCTGAAACTGCCAAAGGAGGCAGGAAAAGAGGCAGCAAGGACAGAGCAGGGAACTCTGCATCACTCTGCTCTCATCCTGTGTGAGCAAGGACTGCTTGATGAGCCCCTCCTCTCACCAGCACCCAACACACTTGACACCAACCTATTCACACAAAACACAACACATGCATATCAACAGGATGAAGAGATTTGATGACTTTGATAACTATTTAGTAAGATAGTTTACATAGCAGCATGGCACCACAAAACAATTAGGCGGATGGGAAGCTAACAAGGGACAACTTCTCCAGGAAACATCCTTAGCCAAGCTACATCTCAGGTTAGTCACAGAACTGACAATTTGTAAAACAATTCTCCTGAAACCATGATATTTCAGAATATTTTAAAGATTTCTTTTTTGATTGCTTTCACTTTAAACACCAGCACTTAGCTAACATAAATGATATTTTCTTAAGGAAATTTAATATCCAAGTTGTATGAAAATGTTGAATGGAAAGAGAAAATATGAAGCACACTGCTGCAACTGCTTTTACTGCCAATGCTTTACAGTTTTGCTAGGAATTTAAGGAAAACCCTTGCCTGTTTGATCAGAAATGTGAGGCAGGAATAAGCCTCACTTGACAGATTTACATATCTTGGTCACTGTCTATTTTTAATCCTAGAAGTCACTGAGATAGGAGTGATCCTGTTTGAAAAACAGAACAAATGCGAGTAAAATAGAAAAGAGCATTCACCCAGATGAGTTTGTTTTCAGAAATGGGAGAGGAACAAGGCATGCTGTTACAAACACCACATTATGTAATCCATTTCAGATATTCATCTGTTTCTAGTACACAGCTCAGTATTTTACCAAATCTCCTTCCTTCACAAAGTTGCTGTAGAACCTTCCTGCTCTAATTGTTAGGAACCACCTTGTAATTTTCAGTCTGAAGCGCTTTATACCCAGATAATATGCATTTGTTCTTGTACCACTGTTAGCCGTGAATTTAAAATCATTAGTTTTGACTCTACAGTCCATGGATTCCAGAGGGTTCATAAACTACTTCTGAGATTTTTAAAGTGTTGTGAAGCACAGAAGGCCAATAGGCTGTGATTTGTTCTAACAATGCTACATGACATGCAGTACTGCCTTTGGAAAAATTTAGGAAACCAAATCAAGTAAAAGAAAAAATCAGTGGCTCAAACAGTTCTTTTATTTTCCTCATTCTGAGCCCTTCCATGTGGTTTTAGTCAGCAGTCACAGACATCTTATCAACCTCCTCTTTCCACATTAAACTAACCAAGCTTTCCTAGTTTTCTTCTTCCCAGAAATGTCACCACTCACTGGTTTTCCTTTTTGCAGCTACTGTCATCTCAGTCAGAACAGGATGTCAGTGTCCAGAATCCCCATGAAACATCACAGTGCATCCTTAATTATGTCAGCATTGCCCTGGATCAGCTGGAAATACTTCGCAAAGTGTTTGCCAGGACCACGTATATCATCTTCAGAGCAGCATCACATTGCCATCCCATGCCATCCCCTGCTGAACAGGTCCTCTCTCCACTCACAGAATCACAGAGTGGGTAACACTGGAAGGCACCACTGAAGGTCCATCTAGTCCAACCTCCCTACTCCAGCAGGCTCCCCTAGAGCAGGTTACTCAGGACTGTGGCCCCATGGCCTTTGAGTATCTCCCCAGTTACCCACCCTGAGCTGCACAGCCTTTCCCTGTGCCAGCACTGTCCCCTCACTCTGCAAGGCTGACAAATGGCCAAGTGTCACCTCGGAAGTGGCCACTGGTGAGCCACACCCACGTGGTGCTGCCACACTGGCGGAGGAATCCCATCAAATACAAATGCCTGACAGGAGCTAAGCACAAGGGACTGGGGCTGGCAAGACATCTGTATGTCTGGAAAGTTTTGGGCTGTATTTTTCTAGTATAATGACCATGCATTGTAATTTCAACCTTTTTAGTTTAATGATAGTCTAATATAACTTCACCAGTAATAGGAAGGCTAAATACTAAAACACGGCAACCAAGTAATAATTAACTTGCTTTAGAGGAACATAAAGCTACAAGGATGAATAATTTTATTTTCATGAAAAGTCTAATGCTTCTCTCGTGAAATTAATCTTAAAATTTTGAATTAACTCTTTGTGAAATTACACTCAATGTCTCTTAAATATATGCAGTCAATGCATAACAGTTTTATAGTGTTCAAAGATATATTAGCCAAGATGAAGATACCTGTGGGAAATCTGATTTTGAAACACTCAGTCTACATCAGAGAGAAGTCTCATTTATGATTTTAAGGCTCATGGGTAACATTCTTCCACTGCCTCTAGGTGAAAAGCTTTTCTTATGGTTTGTTCTACATTTTTGATCACTTCTTCTTCTTGCCAAAGGTTATAAACGTCTTTCTTTTTCAAGGTGATTACTAAGTCTAGTTTTAAAGGTAACTACATTTCATGTAAATTTTTCATCCACAGATTATTTGTCATCAATTTCAACAAATCAAATCAGAAGTTTGTACAATGGCACTAAGTTGCAGTTATAAATGGGTTCAAATTAAAGTACTAAATCTCATGATAATTCTCGAGATCCTCATTTTGAGACTTGGCTACATATTGGTTATGTCTACACAGATAAAAGAAGCAGTACCAGGGAGCATTCCCAGGCATTGAAACTCAACTGTCTACACTATTAAATTGTTAGAATTGTCCCCCAGCATGTGTCACGGGAGTGGTTTTAGCCTATTCCATCTAACAGTCTTCCAAAATATTGCCAGGGCACAGTTTGTAAGTTAGGACATGTCACGAATGGTTCCCAACAGGCAGAATAATTCTAGTGACCCAGTTTTAGAAGGTAAAAAATGTAATAATATGGACACTGGCCAGTGTGCCAGCTGACTCCACAGCAGAGGAGGACTCTGGATGTGCTTAGTTTGTGGGTACAGGCAAAGCAACCACATCTCTTTGTTGGGCCCTGGCAAGCTGAGATGGCTCAGTGCAGAAATGTCTCTCCAAGAGGCACAGATCATTTATGTTGGTGTTTCATGCTTACAAGCTGTTACATCTGGGCAAAGCAACCCTCTCCAAGGCTCTTGTTGCCACCAAGAAACTCCATGGAGCTGAGGAGCATTCACCTTCCGCAGCCACTGCAGAAACCTGTTATTCCACAGGAAGAGGTAAAAGGTCAAATGGGAGGACAAGACATTGCTAAAATCTTCCCTGATCTTAAGGGACCTTGTCCTATTTCATTCACACTTGTGCTGCACACAAGGTTCACCATGACCAATAAGCTATAGTAGGTTGCAGAGGTACAGTTTAGCACAGCAGGACAAGACAGGACATCCTGGCCATGGTAATTGCATGAGATCACTCACCTTATTCAATCAACTTCTGCAAAGTAAGGCACATGACTTTTGACTTCTAGAAGTAAACAAAAGAACCTCCCAAGGTTTCACAAGTAGTGTTTTCTGAACCTCTGAACTCAGAATATTTGTCTTTGACCTTGCAAGTACAGCATGTCTAGCCTTCTTCTCTATAAACTTTCCCTTTTAAAAGATAACCAGAAAAATAAAGAAAGTAGAATGTGTGACAACTCATCAACTGTTTGTAATAATTTATTTCAAACCATTTATTCAGTAGCTTTCTCCTTCTGATGCACTCTCAATTACTTGATTGAATAATATTCTCTAAAATAGCACATGATGTGCTTGTGTCAAAGAGGCTCTCCACAGACGCCATCAGCTACCTTATAAAATCAATGAAATTCATAAATTTGCATCTGGCTTCTCAAGGAGAAAATAAAGGAACCTATTCCCCCGGTAAGTATGACCTTCTCATTCTAAGGCCAGCTTGTTTCAAGTCTTCTGCATCTCTGAATGCCAATGTGAAGATGGATAATATCTTTCTTAGAATAGATAGATCCTGAAGCCTATTATATTTCCCTTTTTAAGAATTCTAGCCATAATTCTCTCTTAGTAATTGGGAGCTGCACACTGTTCCACACAGCAATGCATATTCTAGCTATTCACTGTCATGTTGCTGCCACTGCATTTTTAACAATGCTGATAGCAACTGATGTTATCAAATTCTGCAAATTTTCCAGGCTATAGCCTTGTTCTTGTCTTTTTTTTTTTCGTTTCACTATTTCTGATCAAAAATGTTTTTATTTCTTCCTTTGTGATGCCTCAGTATTGTGACCCTGCCATTCCTCACAGCTGGATCTTGTTAGTTTTCAAATATTGAGTCCACACCATCTGATCATACCATGGATTTTTTGTTCTGATATGTTTGCTGTCCTTATGTTTGCAAGATCAAAGCTAATGCTGTTTATACCAGAGTGCTAAAAAGGTTCACTTCTCGAAAGGTAAAATAGCCTTCATGTTTGAAATCTAGCCTTCTTTTCTTCCATGCCTTTTTACTGCTGATAATATCCATATGTTTCCCTCTTCCTGGCTTCATTGTGGCATATAGCAATTTTCTTCATTAAACTTTTAGAAGGAATCCCTGAAAGAACTCAGCAGCAGCTGTATCCTCTGCCAGGATGTTCCTTCAGCTGCAAGAAAACAGAGCTGCACTGACACCAACCACCTTCCAAAACCTCACTCCCATTTCTCTTTGCTAACTATACCCAAGTTCTCAGCTCACTACATTTGAACAGGTGATATTCTTCTCTCTTAAACTCTCTCCCAGTTTCTTTCTCCCCTTATTTCTTCCCTTTCACATATACTTTTTCCCAGTGAAATGGTATTCGTCCTCAAATAGCCTGGATAACTTTATGCATTTCCTTTTATATCTTACTATTCTGTTATCCTACTGTTTTTCAAACAGTGGACCACAGCCCCCAGGATGTTCATAAAAGGCAATTGGGAGAGTTATAAGATGCTGAAATTTTTATTACTCTCTAAACCAAAAGAAAATATCTCTTCTCCATTCCCAAAACACCTTTATCTTTCAAAAAACAAGTTTTGCTTCCAAATCTCCAATCACTCACACATATAAAAGATATTCACTTCTTACATTATACATTTTAGACCTGTTACCTCTGGGATCAAGACTGATGTGGCTGTGTGATTTTGAGCCTGATGACCAATTTCAACCAAATTTGACTGATGCTACAAGCCTCCAAGACACTAAACTCCTGTAAGTTTTGTGAAAAAGCTGGAAGAAGAAAGAATCCCAATTTCCCACCAGTGGAAAAGACAGGGATAGTTTATCCTTTAACAAATCTAGATGGCAACTTGGGGACATCAACAGACAAATAGCTTTCTGCCAGGTATAGCCCATGCTGTGCCTCTGTCAACTACATAGGTAGGGAGCCTGTGAGGAGCTGGAGAGCTTAGCTACCAAAGGTATGAGATCATGGGATACAGGAGAGAACTTCTGGTACTGTGGGCACAGAGTATTTGGCAAAAGAAATTACTTTGAGACAAGATACTGGGCACAGCATTGCTCCCTCATTTTCACTGTTCACACAATACACCTTTTGCCTTCATTTTTATAGCCAAGCATGAACTATATGAAAATGTTTACTTCAAAGTAATGAAACCAAAAAAGCTGCACAGCCCCATCACTCACTTCACCCACAACTTCCCACTAAAACCTTCATTCCCAGGCAAGGATGAGAGAGGCTCTAGGGATCTTTTAAAACCCAGTGGGAAACTTTCCTCTGGAGATGAACATACAGAAAATGATACTGGCAGCATGATTTTCTTTCTCCTCTGGGAAAAAGAAGCACATGCACCAGGCCCGCTCGAATTAGATGTCCTCAAAGGCTTGATGAGACAGTCTATTTGTTGGCAAGGAGAGCACTTGGCTCTTTCCCTGCTCCCTGCCCTCCTGCACAGCTCCAGCACCCCATTTCCCTAAAATGCAGAAGCAATACTCATCATACCATGGTCAGAGCCTTCAAGGACTTTGATGGTCCAACACCCACTATTGTTCAGAGACACTAAATAACTTCAGTCACCTCACCCTGCAGGTGGCGTGGGGGTGTTAATGCTCTTGTTAAAATCAGCATCAATTATGAAACTCAAGCTCAAAAACCTGCTCAGTATTCCTGGACTTGTCTTCCTCTCCCTTTTGCCTCCCATGTGCCTCCCCACTTTACGTGTGGCATACATAGCGGCAGCAAAAGCTAGCAGCATTGTTGGTTAAGGTCCTTTGCTTCTGGTGAGTTAGTAAAGACAATTAACAAATGAAAAATGAAACTTAAAAGGTTACAAATGTACATACCTCATGGCTAATGCAAATTTGTGTAACTTCAGCTTCCAAACATAGCATTTGTCAAGCTAAGGAGCACTGCATGACTTGAAATCTTCCCCTGTAGGTCCTCATACGCCATCATCTGTCAATTTTTAATCTTCTTTTGAATAGCAAGAAAATTCATCCTTTTAGCTCTTCTCCTTTCATTTATTTAAATCAGTTCTGAGATCCTTCTACTTTATACTTGAAAGGGCATCTTGAAAGATATTTGACCTAGACAGAACAGGCATGGGAACTACTGTGGGCAAAGGCAGTCCCATTTTTTGCATACGCATTTAGGGACAACAGTGGACTTTTTCACTGCAGTGAGAGTTCCCATGCAGATGTCCATCTACCACAGTCTCTAATTTCTCTTCTAAATAACTGTTTTCCATAACACACAATGTTGTCATTTTCCCATCAGTAGGAGACCTCCTACACCTTTTAAAGCTGGAACTGGACTTGGCAATGGATGCAAAGAGTAACAAGAAGCACTTCTACAGGTGTATTAACCAGAAAAGAAAGGTCAAAGAGGATGTACCCCTGGTGAGCAATGCTGAAAAACTGGTGGCAATGGACAAGGAGAAAGCTGATGTACTCAACGACTTTTTTGCCTCAGTCTTCAATTTTCAAGGGAACATAGTGACAGGACAAAGGGGAACGGAATCAAACTAAAACTGAGAAGTAGGTTTAGATTAGATATTGGGAAGAAACATTTTACTGTGAAGGTGGTGAAACACTGAAACAGGCTGCCCAGAGAAGCTCTGAATGCCCCAGCCCTGCGAGTGTTCAAGGCTAGGCTGGATGGGGCTCTGAGCAAACTGATCTAGTGGCAGGTGTCCCTGCCCATGGCAGGGGGGGTGGAACTGGAGGGGCTTTAAGGTCTCTTCCAACCCAGGCCATTCTATGATTCTTTGATTCCATGATTCTGATTCTTAGTAGTCTTACACTGCATTTGGTGTACTAAAATACAGGTTGTAGAAATAAGTTCATGTTTTTATGACATCCAAATCAGTCCATGCAATTTGCTATCCTTACTATAATTTATTAGACAAATAACTATCATTTATTAAACAAATAATTTTTGTGCCACCTGCAAAGTTCAGGAGGCATAAATGTAAATTAATCTCTCAACAAAGGATACTGAGACTACAAACAAGATCCTTGTCTGACTCCACGAGACACCCTGTTCAAATACTGGTGCAAGGCTAGGTTTTCTCCTAGCCTTCTGGAATTCACCCCTATACCACGATCTGTCAAACAGCGGTAACAAAGGCTCCAAGACCATCAAGGTCAAGCCTTTTAAGACTCTTATATAAAAGTCCCCTGGTCCTGGAGACTGATTTCAAGGACAGAGGCAAACAACATAGTTGCAATGAAGAATTTCTCCTTTCCTTTCTGAAGCAATTCCCTGTTTTAAACAAACTTTTAACTGTGACATGTAATAACCTCTTCATTATGGCTGTTTTGGCTTCAAGTAACTGGCAGTTGATTGATAGGAAACCAGTTTTAAAAACTAGTTTAAAACAAGTCCAGGGAAAACCTGGGGAACCACAGAAAGACCAACACCTGCACCACATACATCAGTAAAACTATGAAAGAAACAGTTTATGTCAGCATGTGTACAAACAGGACATATTTGTGTGATGAAAGGAAGTAAGGTAGCACCAATACACCTATTTTAAGTAATTTTTCACAAAACTACCAGAGTTCTCCAAAGAAGTAAAAAATAATGTGTACCATGGAGTTTTCACTAACAACGTTTACTTGGATTTCCAAAAGACATTTGATCAATCTGTCATTCATAAGTCTTAAAAGACCTAGACTCCCAGAGGATAAAAATAAATGCCCTTGCAAGGATAAATAATTGGAAACAGATGGTAGGACACTACTGTCAGTTTTTCAAGTGAAGAGAGGTCAATGGTGGAATCCTGCAGGGATCTGTGCTGGAACTTGGGAGCTACTCGCTTATTTTTAAATGAGCTGGAAAACAGGATAAATGGTGAGGTGACAAAGTTAGCTGCTGGTACTCATGCAGGGTAGCTATGCTAAGGGTTGATTATGAAGAAAGACTTTACGATACTGAGTGACTAGGCAATAAAAGGTCAAATTAAAGTCAGTGTAGACAAATATGAAGTCATTTATTTAAGGGGAAAAAAACCTAACTACACAAAATTATGTGCCCCAAGGTGATTATTACCACTTCAGAACTGAGATCTTGGGGTTATAATAGGCACTTGTGTGAAAACATCAGCCCATTTTTCACTAACAGGGAAAATTGAGTATTACTAATTACTAGGAAAGTAACAAAGAACGAAAGAGAGAATATTATTAAGTCACCAGTATGAATGGATTGTTTTTCTTTCTTGAATATTGTGTGTAGCTCTGGTCCCACAGACTCTGAAAAGATACAGCAGACTGGAAATGGCTACAAGCAGAATAGCAGGGATGATCACAAGTTTGGTACAACCTAACAACTAAGGACTGACTAAGAAGCCAGACCTCAAAACAGGTAACTGAGGGGATACAGCAAAGGCATAATCAGAACCAGGACAGGAAATGCTTCTCCAAGTTCCCTGTTCACAGCCTCTTCCAATGCATGAGCTTAGAGGATCAAATGAAATGGGCAGGCACAAGATTTAAAAAAAAACCCGTTGAATCTTCACACAACGCACTGTATCAAGCTGTGGAACTCCTTGCTCTGGAGCACTGTAAATGCTAAAAAAGGTTCAAAAAGCGACCAAAGTCTCAAAAAACAAAATCCAGCAAGAACTTTTAAATGCCAAGATGCATTTGACGAAGTCCCTGAGTATGAGTGCTGGAAAACCAAAAATATAAAGGGCAAAATGAGCTTTAGCTGCTCTGATACTGCTGTGGGCCCATGTTACAGACCACTGTCAAAGATCACTGGACTGTGGTTTGCCAAAGTACAGAGCTTTTATGTTTTTTTCAATGGTCCTCTTACGGTGGGCATGGGCTTAGGCATCTCTTGAAAAACCTATTTATTGGTTTAACCTATGAGTGTCCATGGGACACTTCTATGCCTTTCTTTTGCTTTCTTTTTTCTTTCTTACGACTTCAAACATCCTAGTAGAGGAAAAAAGTAATTACAAATACCTAATAGTGAAAAAAATCCCAATGACAGAACTGAAGTGTGTACTTAACCTATAAAGGGATAAATCTCAAGAATTATCTTTCTTTCTGAGGTTTCCTGCAAACCTTAGGTGTAAAGTAATAAAGAACAATAATACCTAATTCCTAATGATTTCAAGAGTTTGTATTCATGCAGCTGCTCAAATTACCTAAGTGCACATGCAAGTGCTTGTACCTATGACTTTGCAATTGCAGAAGAGGAGGTTAGGGGATGGAGAACAAGGCTGCCAACACTGGCTCTCAAAGTATTAAGTGTACCTGACAGCATTATGCACACGAAACAACAAAGGCAGTCTAAGCCATGGCTAAATCATAAGACCATCTAATCTATGTCACAATCATGTACACACAGGAAATACCTTTTTTCTCAGGATTTTTCTTCTTTATCATGTCATAGACATGATTAGATGGCAACAAGGACTGAAAGTGTATGTGTCCAAGATATTGTTTATCTTTTTCTTATTTAAAAAACACCTCTTCAAAACAAGAGCTGTATCATGCTGACAATTTATAATGACTCATGCAGGATAGACTGTGATCAAAATCTTTCTTCTAAAGAAATCAGTTCCTAAGCTTTTATTTGCAATCCTAAATCAAGCATGATCCCATGTCAGAAACCTGATTATATCAAGATTTAAATTACATCAATTTTAAGTATTATATGACCTAACCAAATGCTAACACTATGAAGGTACATAATAGCAAGCAAAATCAAAGCTATATCCACATGCTTCTTTATTTCACTACTTCAGATTCAATTTTGTTCCTGTACTACACAGAACTATATGCATATGTAGATGGCATTACTACACTGGTTTTTGTGAGATAAGCATTTTAGGATTACTATTATCTATTACTTATACTCTCCAAACAGTAAACTAATAACAGAAGTAGGTCATAGAGCTCAGGGAAAACATACCATTATAACACTCCTGTCCTGCACATCTTACTCTAAGTTTTCCATCTGTCCCACCACCTTTGTTTTCTTCTTCTAAGTATGCAACCCAAACCAATATGGACTTTTTGGTAGTTTTTTCTCCCTTGAGTAAACTTTTTAAAGTAATACAGAAATGAACAGTGAGGTAAATACTGAATTAAGGTAAAACATTCAGCAACCAATAAAGTCGGGTTCTTTCAACACCCAAGATTGTTCTAGTTCTTCCAGGGCATTTGTGCACAAATTGGGAAAGACAGCAAACAACCACTTGGCTATGCATGTATTCCCTTATTAATTTTGGAGGGAAGAAAGAGAAGTGATTCTTCTGCTGACATAAACCTCCTTTTGTTGACTTTTAATGCCGACAGTGCATCTACCAGCTTCAGAGATGACAAAAATTTTGTGTTGCTTTGCCTGAAAACATATAGTCACACCTGCACACGTGCAGCATGGCACAGACTGGCTCTATTGGGCTCCACTGGATCAGTCACATGTGGTGGTTTCTAAACATTATTATTCACATTATTATTACAGAAATGTAGTAAAGGAATCAGATTCATTTTATCTACCTTGCACTAGCATCTCCTGGCATGAAAAGTGCCGTATATAAATATAAATTATTTTTGGTGTTGGAAAGTGCAAGGGATTTGGAAATTGTGCTGTCCCACTGCATATTGGACATGAACAAAACATGCTGAAATATACTAAAACAGTGAATATTCATGGCACTTTTTAGCAGCAGAGACATAAGGAGAAGAGACAGCTGAAAGCAGAAGTCCTTAATGCAGCAGAGGAGACATCAGTGGTGCAAAAATGAAACAGTTTGCTCTGCCCAGAGCCAAGTGACATGACTGTGTACAATTAACCAGACCATATCAGAATGAATGTTACTGAATGGACGGAGAAGCCACCAGCATCCAAGAGAGTTCCCAGTACAGAAATAATGAACCTAAAACTAGACTCACTGGAACTGGGGAAAAACCTACCAACCTCAAGTGCCTTTAGATCACCCCCCAAATGATAGAGAAAGAAATTACAAGGAAACTCCAGTGATGAAAACAGTATAAAAATGTATAATAGCACACAAAAGAACACCATCAGAGAGAGAAATGGTTAAAGCTGTTTCATACAAACCAGAGAATTCCACCAAGTCTCATGGACTAGATGGCAAACTGAATAATGCTGAAGTTGTTCATTAAAAAACTCAAAAGAATTTTTGCTCAGAAACTGAAACGAATGTAGGTCAATTAAGGGAACTGAAAAAGTGATTGTGAGCCCATTTTGGTGACATTTTGCTCTGTTTCCCTAACAGCTTATTCTTGCTTATTCCAAAACTTCTCCATTTCAAGGTTTTACCAGGAGGACATGTAACAGGTATGCTTTGATTTTAGCCCCTTTTTTTCCCCAAATGATTGAAGAATTAGTATTTTCTGTCTTGCTAAAACTGCTTACATTACTATGTTAATTCTACCGACCACTGTCTTCTCCTTATCTTCCCAGCTGCACACAAATAACCAGTTCTGCGCTAACTCAGAGGGAAAGCTGTGCTGGAAATGCAGAAAGGGGTGTCCTGGTGTTCTCCCTCTTTCTTACCATACGCTTTCCCCAGGGAGACACTGGATGTCATGGGGAAAGCCAAATGAAGTCAGGAGATCTTCTGAGACAAATCAGCAACTGAAATTAATTCTTTTTCTCTACACTCCTAACATACAGCGGAAAATAAACCTTATGAACAAATGAAACAGACCCCGACCAAAACTCATGCATGCCACATCCCACGACCTCAGCTGCCCTTCCAGTTCGCCAGCAAAAGACCTCGCCAACCCCTCCCACGGAGCCGAAGTGGGCTCTGCCTCGGCCAGGTGGGACCGGGACTAAGCTTCAACAGGCGGACAGCTGCCTTCACCCACGGTCGCCTGCTCGAAGTGTCCCCACTGCCATTTTCTCCTGACCTTTACAACAGACCACGCGCTGGAGGACACCCGCCCGCTGCCGCCCGCCGTCCCCTGGAGCTGCTCGCTGCCCACGGGTCGGCACACAGACCCAAACCAAGCAGCTCGCCCGGGCAGCCCTCGGAGGGGGCGAGGAGCTGCGGAGCTGAGCCTGACTTGGCCCACGCCCAGGCGGGCGGCGGGGCGGCCCGGGGCAGGCACNCCGGAGCAGCCCGTGCCCCCCGGGCCGGGCCGGGCTGTGCCGGGCAGGGCAGCGCGGAGCCACCCAGCACCGGGGCCGCTGCCTCCACTCACCCGAGGTCAGCTGCATCCAGGCACAGATCTTGTAGACAGTGGCTGTGTTGCAGAAGAAGAAGAGGATGAAGCAGACGATGCAGGCGATGATGAGCATCATCGAGAGCCCGATGAAGAAGGACGCAGCTTTGAAGGCTCCCGAGGGCAGGCTGGAGAAGTCCGTGAAGCTGCCCCGGCAGGTGAGTTCCCGGCTGAAGC
>VZTN01003415.1:10283-61402 GCA_013400515.1 Erpornis zantholeuca | reverse complement strand
TTCCCCGGGCGGGCACGGGGAGCCACGTGTGCGGCTCCCCTCAGCCCGCGGGCGCCTCGCCCGGCCGGGGCAGCGGCTGCCGAGCGGACTCATTCCCGACGCTGCTCATGCTGAGCGTCCTGGGAGACAGGTTCCAGCAGCGGGTTTTAAAGTTTAGAACGTGTGTGTGGTGTTCCCGTTCCCGCACAAAACATCATCGCCTCTCCAGCCGGGGGCGTCACCTGCTGGGTCCCTGCGGCGGGTGAGCGGTCGAGCCTGCCCTGGCGCGGGAGGAGCCGGATACGCTTGTGTCCCGGCTGAAGGAAACCTTCGTGGGGCAAAGCCTGGAGCCCGGGGGAGGCAGGAGTGCCCAGGGGCCGCTCCTGGCCTCGGGAGCGGGATGGCGGCCGCGGAGGAGAGCGCTGTGCTCACAGAGCGCAGCTGTGGGGCGCGGTGGCGGCTCTCGGCGCGGGGCTGAGGCTGTGAGGGGCCGCTCCGCTCCAGCCGAGCGCCTTCTGCCTGGCACTCGGTGCGCTGAGCGCGCTGGCATGCAGCAGTGATTAGCATACATTAACGAGCAATTAGCATCTGGTAATAATCCTTCCTGTGCCAGTAACACTTGGATTTGCAGTCCCCGACCTGTGCGCTGAGCCCGAGCTCAGAGCAGTAAGCGACGGGAGGCTCGGCAGAGCGAGCGGTCCGGGTGCCGCGCGGTGCCAGCAGGGGCCGCGCTCCGTTAAATGCTGGCGCTCCGCGGCGCCGGCAGGAGGGAGAGATACTCCCGTGGAAATTATTCCTGGCATTCCTTAAATTTTCAATTGTTTCAGGCAAAGTTTGGTTTCTGCCGCACGACTGCCAGTAATCAGGCGCAGCCCAATGAAGCGGCAACGCCAGCCCTTCCCAAGTTTCCCTCAGAGGAGTTTAAGAAGGGGCAGCACCTGCTACCAGTTTCAGACCGCCGCGTTTCAGTCGGGGACAGTCAGAGCTTGGGAAGCTGTGGCCGAAGGGTGGGAGCACAAAGGGAGCCGTTTCCGTGCAGTGTCATGCACTGCCCTCGGCACGCATGCCGTGGGTATGCTTAGACACAGGCAGCACAGGCAGTGTGGATCCCAAACCCTCACGCTTGCCTCGCTTTCTTAGGTAGGCGGGTCCAAACGTGCAACGTACTGCTGAAATTCCTGGGGATTTGGTTCACACCGAGCGGGCTTTGTCCAGTGCTGCTGGAGGTGCCCGGGCGTGCTCCGCTGGCTGCCTCGTCGTGCTCCTGCGGCAGCTGCTGTGCGTGACCGGACTGCTCATATGCCGCCTTCAGAGAAGAGCTGAACTTGTTCCAGCCTCGAGCACCAGGAGGAGTGATGGTTCTTCGCTGCTCGCTCCTGTTTTCTTCAGGCTGAGGCTTGCCAGGCCCCAGGGCTCAGTGCAGGATGCCTCTCTTCCCCGTGCTCTAAGCGGCCGTGAAGTATGGAGGCACGGAAAATACGAGCCAGATATAGAAGACAGGAGGAGGTCTGAAGTGGCCCAAGACAATTTAAGAGTGGAGGTCAGAGGGAGTGGTGGGAAGGATGTTCTGAGAGATAACAAAAAAAACAAAAACAAAAACAAAAAAAACCCAAAAAAACCAAAAAAAAAAAACCAAAAAAAAACACAACCCAAAAGGAGGTAGTGGGGAAGGGATTTGGGCCAAACGGGAGAGGTTTAGTGGTAGTGGGCATGTAAATGTGTATGCATTCAAGAAAGAGGAACTTAGGAATTGAGATGGCAGGAAGAAGAAATACAGACCTGGGAAGGAGTGAGGACAGGTGTTGCTTGTAGAAGAAATGGCCCAACAGAGCTGATGACAAAATACTGAGTTTGGAGAAGAAGCTAGGAAACAAGAGTCAGACTAGGGTAGGTAAATGTGAGAGACTGGACAAGAAAAGGAAAGGCCAGAACTAAGGGAAGAAATTAGGATTCTGCTGAACAGCTGACGAAAAGACTGTGAAAATAAGACCTGTGCCTAGGCAGTGATTGGTTTGGTGGATGTCCTCTCTGGTCTCCAGCACCAGAAGGGCACATATTTCACATGGACTTTAGGCGATAAACCTTCAGTTTAATGCATTGGAAATGGGAAAGTGATGCTAGATGTCTGGTTCTTGGGGCACCCAATCTCTCTGATTTTGTCCCTCTCTAGAGCTTTGAGCTTTTGAATTCTCTAGTCTCACTTTTTGGTATCACAATTTCTTCAGAACACCTGAAGAGAGGCTTCAGAGGTACTTTTCTGGTTCTTACCACAATTATATGTGTGCCTCATAGCATTAGGAAATAGAATGACTCTATGAGCTAGAAGGTTGGCATATTCTGGACAGAATAGTTAAATGGCAGCCGGGACCTTATTTCTCAGAGCAGACCTCCAATGGATTTTGGTTGCAGCAGTTCTGAAAATGAGGCCTCAGAAGGAGCCATACTGAGGTACTGCTCATCTATGAAAGGTTTTAAGCATTGTGCCTGGCATCACAGAAGAATTCTGTGGCAGAAGCAGGAATAGTCCCCAGCTCTTCCACACAGCTTTCATCATCTTAATCCTCAGAAGATTGTCCTTTGTCTCCAACAATGTTGTACCTCCACGATTTTGATCCCTGAAAATTAACTGGGTCCCAGCCCTGTGGCTGCCATCTAGTCTCATCTAAAAAAGTCTGAGTTTTGAGCCAGGATTGCCACCAAATCTTCTTCAATAGGTGAAACAGGATTCTCATCATCCTGATCTTTCTGGACAGCAGCTGCTGTCTCCTGCACCTGATAAGGCAGGATCCTGTTTACCAATTAGCATGTGAGCATGCATGCAGAACAAAGGGATGTAAATCAAGTGGGAGAGACAGCTCTTTTTTTGGCACATCCTCTTCAGTACTGGATTTTCCAACCATAATATTGCTCTTAAAACATTTTTCATGTGCATGTGTGGTTAAAAATAGGCAAGTTTAAAGAGAATTTATACAATCTTGAAAACATAATTTTACCCCAAATTCACCTGGAGCACACTGCTGATAATTTTATTTAACTGTGCATGTGCTCATTTTTTGTTTATATAGATCATTTCACAAAATACAAAATAAAAGCTTATAATAAAAGCTATTTAGTTAATGTTTCTAATCACAGCATTTCTCTTTGGAATATGTCAGTTACTTGCAGTGGTGGAGACCTACTTAAATATTTTGTTTGGAGCACTATGGGGAGAGGCTGTGTGTTGTGCCAGGAAAACCTTGGACACGGTGGGTAAGAAAAACATGCATTCAGTTGCTGGGCCGTGGGCAATGTCTGGCAAGAAATGCATATCTGGGAATTCATTGATATTCATATGGTGGGAAATGAAAAAAAAAATGGAAGGGGGAATGCATGGTTGGAGAAGAGTTATCAAGAGAGAGAAATTACCCAAATAAAGTCTGTGAAGAGGGAGTGGGTAGTAGGAAGTTACATGTTAATGAATAAATAGCAATAAAGGTGTCAGACAATGAATGATAAGTTTTGATGACAGTTGAGGTAACTGGGAAAAATTGTTGAGCACATGAGGACAGACTCACACAGACATAGGAAAACTTCCATTAGAGAGATGTCCTTGCTCAGACACCACTGCCTCCTGCCAGCCCCTCTGAGCAGTGTCTCCCATTCAACCCTCTTAAAATGGAGCTCTGCCTCAGAAGTTTTTTCCCCTGGTTCATAGAGGGGTCTAAGCTGCCAGGAGTTTTTTCATATCTGTAGCTGCATGTAAGGGTTCATGAATTGCTCTACCTCTCTGGGGCTTTCCTCCCATTTTTCTGTGGTGTCACTCACTGGCTACCATGTTCACCCAGTGCCTATCAACAATTTATAATTTCGCTCTCACCCCACTTAACTAGCTATATATAACTGTTACAACGTTTTAGCAAAACAGATCCAGATATGTACAAATAACAGACTCATTTAATTTGGGCTGGCCTGGATCCTGTGTCTTGAAAAGAAGGAAAGCAAGTCATGGTACACTTGAGGCTTCTCCAACTTTATATGGAGAAGGATATATGGATATCCATAGCAGAAGCTGAAAAAGCAGAAGGTCTCCACTCTGCTCCCTGCTTTCCAGCATTCAGTGTGAGCTGAAGCTGAGGCAATGATAAAGGCCAAGCAGGACTTTTTGTGCCATTTCACTGCTGACTGATATAACCTATGCATGTTTTTGGCTTGATTACAGCTTAACTGCTGGTAGACAGCATCTTAAGGCATGTGTCAGTGTGGATTGATTTTTCCCTTGTCCTGTGTTGTCTGGAGCTGGCTGCAAACAGCTGCTGGTGCTTTGTCCAGGGCAGCAGGATGATGGCCTTTAAGCAGCCCCAAGGTGCAGCCCCAGCAGCCCCACAGTGCAGCCTGGTGTGTGTAGTCCTGTTGCTGTGGCAACCCACAGCCTCACCAGTGGTGAGCACTTGCTGTCTATCACAAAGCATTAACTTTTACATTATGTCTTATTTCATTATAGTTTCTGCACATTTTGGCTTTCTTTCCCCTGGGACCCAGCTGCATTGGTGAAATGTTCCTTCTTGGGGAGTAGGAAATGGCATTTCTTTCTATTTCTGTAGTGTTAACAACCATGGGAGAGGCACAGCAAAGGGCTGGCTAGAATTACTGTTATTGATGTTGCTGAAACTGCTCTTGCCATCATTGTTTCAGTCAGAAATGGTCCAATTTAGGGCTACTGTAAAAATTAGAGTAGCTTAGATTTGTACCATTTCTCTTGAATTTAAATTACTGGTGGAGGTGATAGTGGAGGGGGAGTCCTGTAGGGCACCCATAAGGGCAGAGCTGGGAAGCACAGTGTGGCCATTCTGGAGTCACATTCCCAGAAGGCTGCAGGACTTGATATGCACAATCATCAGAAAAAATCCACATATTCCAAAGTCTACCCTGGATCAAGGTGCTTGGCTGCAAATGACAAAAGTCTATTTCAATAGACAGAGAGGGGGTGGGTGGGAGAAGAGTGGTCAGGCAAGGAGCAGTGGCTGTTGTGAGAGGTAAAGGATGTGGGGAAGGTGAGAAGTACCTGGGCTGTATGTGGAAGCAAAGATTGAAAGGAAGAAAAGATACCACCAGCCTTGAAAAGAAAGAAAAGCTCCGTAAAGGGATTAAGTAGCAGGGTTCTCAGTGACAACAGAAGATTGGACTTCATAACCCAGGGTAGGTTCACCTGCATAAAAGTGGGATGAACAATGACTGTTGGAGGGGAGAGCAGGTGGGCATACAGATGAAGCTGATGAAGTGAGTACAGGGAAAGTGGGAACACAGTTATTAAGATCCATGGTGAGGAAGGAGAGATCTTAAGGCACCATAACACATGACTCAGCTAAGACCTGCTTCATCTTCCTTCCCTCAGCCTCTCCAACTTGGAGGAGTTGCAGAATTACTCTGAAACACACTGTCTAAAGTAAAACACTTCATAGACCACTTGGAAGCTAAACTTTCCAGTCCCTGCTCCCCAAGGAATGCTTCCTCTTCAGGCCGTGTACAGTCTGTTACAATGCCAGGGGCATTCTGCAAGGCCCACTGCTGCACCTGGGGCTTTTCTGAGCAAGTCCTCTCACTGCCAGCAGCAGCCACCCAGTGCAGTGCTCTGCCTCACGAGCATAGCCTGCTTGTCAGTGCTGCTAATTAACCCAGACAGAGCTTTCAGGTGCCTTGCTGTGTCGTGCCACTCCGAGACACCACCAGAGACTCCCCCTGAAGTGACGGAATCTTGCTGCTCTTGCTGTGGCAGCTGTTTGCCAGAGGGTCAGGAGATTCAACACAAAAGGTGCTGTGAAATGCTGTGCTGCAGGCTATATGCTGTACATCTTCAAAGATAGCTGTGCAGCTAAGGCTGCTGTCTAGACATGTTTTTCATGTAATAAAAGCTTAGTTAATATATGTCTCCTAGACTGAAATTCACGTGGAGAAGAACTTACATTTCTCTGGACCAGCCTAGTCTAAGGTAAGTACATAAACACTTCTGCCAACAAGATGCATTTTAGATTTTCTTTCCAGAGCCCCAAGCATCATGTAGGTAGCTAAAACTTCACTACCATAAACATTCAGTCATTTGTTTAAGGAATATATGATGCTCAATATAACTTTGATGTTGCTCTCAAAAATTGTACCTGCCAATGGTGAAGTCCCCTTCTTTGCCTTTAACAAGGTAAAATTACTGCAGTCAGGATGTGACTTAAAATGGTTGCAGGTAATTTTTTTTTCACAGTGGAGAATGACTAAAAGTATTTTACCTCACACCAGATAAAATAATATGCTTTAAATAGATTAAAATTCTAATTAATTAAATACATGTTACATTTATTTCCAAATATTTCTTCCCAAGAGGCTAAGCAACAGACCAGTGAGGATGTAGCAAGAGGAACTTCTGATCTGCAGTAAGTCAGAAGCTGGCCAGTTACTTTACCCTAGTGACAAGCCAATTAGCATGCTGCACAGTGTTTTTGCTTGCTTCTAATTTTAGAACTATACAACGGGGAGGCAAAAGTAGGTGATATTAACTCCTCTGGCATTGATCTGCTAGAATCATAGTCCTCCTGCAATCTAATATATTTTCATGTAAAGCAGGAAAATTACCACTCTTCTAGTGTAGGTACTGAGGACTCTGCAGACCTTTCTTACACTCAGGGCCTGATCAATACCTGTATAGAGGGATCTGCAGGGAAGGCTTGGGAGCTGCAGTGTGTGATTTGATGCTGCGCAAGATGATATCCCAGCATAAAGTGAGCATTCACTCTGGCATTACACAGCACAGCACAACTGAGTCTGCTGTTTCCAGGAGGATTTATGGTAAAATGTTTAAGTGTACCTAAGCGACCTGCCTGTAAATCAGCATCTTGACCTGGAGCAGACTGGGGAATGTGATTAAATGGAGAAAGTATGGAATTCCTCTCTTTGAGAGAATCTCTGTGCATAATGCAATGCCATTCAGGGATATGACAGCTACCCCAAGCAGTATGGTCACATTAGCAAGATGTTAATGTGATTAATTAGCCCTGATGACAAGCAGGTTATACTAACCTGGGCACGGCTTAAGTACTTAACTGCTTAGGTCTCCAGAGTGCTTGCAGCTCACTTAGGTTAATATATCTAGTGACTTAATAAGCATATAACCTATTTCACTGTTCAAGCCATTAATAACAGTATTGAGTAACACCAAACCCAAGGCAGACTCGTGTGCTAAAGTTGCACACATTCAATATATCAGTGAGCTGCAAGTAGTTGCTCTTTTAAAGTCTCCCTTGCCGTCTACCAATGCCCACCTCCCAGGAGCTTCAACTAAAAACCTTTTCTCATCTGGCTGTGAAAAATACTACTTAAGAGGGCATCAAAAACCTCAAACGAGGCAAGATAGAGGATACCTATATCTTTGCCTTTATCTACAAGTTACCCTGCAATAGAAAAAAAGAAATTAAATCTTACAAAATCATTCTTTGATAAATCTGTATTAGGTGTTCCTCAATCCTGTTTTATCTTCCAGGTATCCTTAAAAAACGTTGTTTTTTCTATATTACTCTAGGAATTAAAGTTTACCTATCTGTTATTTCTTCAGTTGTATGCTCCATGTTCATACCCCTCTGTCATCCCTTTCTAAATACATACACTATATTTGTCTTTTCTAATCTTCCTAATGTTCTAAAACCTGTCATCTCCCATGTGTGCTCTAATATTGTCTCAGCCTCTTGTCTGTAAGATTTATACTTCCCTCAGTAATTTCTGCAGGCTCCCCTAATAAGCCAATTCTTCTACATGGTCTTTAACCTATTCTTATTCCACACCTGAAATTTTACCTCTTCATAATAAAGATAATGGCACTAATCATATGATCAAATTTAACACCCAGGAGGAAGGAAAAAAAAATCCCACCAAATGTCAGTCCTTGTATCATCTGTTATAATTTTTCCCTTTCCACTGAGAAATAGAACAACCCTTTATGTAGACTTTTGGTCCTTCTCCTGGTGCAAATGGACTTCTAGAATGTCTCCTTTTTTTTTTTTTTACCCCCAAGCAGTCATTTGAATAAATATTTACTTCACATGTACTGCTGAAATTATAGTTGGCCCAAAAATGTCTCTAAACTAATTTTTCATCATAATAATGGTACCAAGCTGTTAAGTAAAGCCAACACTTTAATAGCTCTGAAAAAAAGTATCAAGACTTTTACAGGACGAAAAAGACAGTATTATTACACTCTGCATAAAAAGTTTTACAATGATGGGAAAAATAGACTGAGAAGGCCACCAACATGAAGAGGCTAATGAAACCAAATAGCATTAAACAGTGGGAGTTTATGCAGCATATGTTTTATCCAACATAGTTCTTGCCAGTTAAATGGCAATAGGAGGGAAATGGGATAGCATTCTGATTTTATTGGAGAACTGCAATATTGCTTTTTATAGCATCTTGTCCAAAATTTTTGAAGTGACTTGGATAGGCTCTTTACAATGTGTGCTGAAAACATTTTCAAAGACAATGAAAATAATCAAACCCAACATTGGAGCAATGTTTAGTCACATACCCAGTGGATCCTTGTTAGATGAAATTTTAATTAATAGCTTCATTATCTAAAGAAGGCAATAAACATTATGTTAATGAAACTAACAGTAGAGGCTAACTCATTATAATCACAACGAACAGCAGAAAAATTTAAAGGAAACTTATGTAGATGAAAATGTCAGAAGTCATCATCTGGGGACAACCACAAGTTAATGGAATAAAAGTAAGGGTCTCCATAATAGAGGAGAAAACTGTGGAGAACAATATGTTGGAAGAGAGACTCATACTGAATAGAGTTGTGAGAATAATTGATTTTCCTGTTTGGTGGCCAAACTGAAAATAAATTAGGGAAAACTAATATCCAGTCAGATACATTACTCGCTTTTCACATGTTTTTACTATTTATTAACACTAAACATAGATCAATTTTAGAATGAAACAGTATTAGATAACAAAGCCAAGACCATTTCATTTTGAAAATATTGCAACAGAGCATTTCTGGCTTGTTTTTTTCCCCCTGGTACTATTACTCAAAATGAATATCTCAGCATGTGAATTGATTTTTGATTCATAATGTGTCTTTTTGAGAAATGACTACAATAGACCCATTTACAAAACACAGATTGTAACAATTCACCCAGAACGCTGTGTCTCCGCACCAAAAACCTGCACTCGGTCTTTAGATGTATTTAAGAAAACAATTCACAGTCTGAGAGCTTTCCTTGTCCAACTACAAATCCTGTTTGGTCTTGTTGAAGTCCTTTGGAAGTCACCATAGGCCGGAGCCTTCATGTGACAGCACTGCCTTGGTCCTTTCCATCCACCGGGGATGGAGAAGATGGGGCAAAGGGCCATCAGCATCATGCAGCTCTTCACTGCTGTGCCATGGAGATCTCTAGCACGGGGCCATGCAGGATGTCCCTCTGGAAACCCACGGTGGGCAGAAGCCAGAAGAGGTGATTGCTTTCAGCCTGCAGTCCCTTCTGTCCCTCCCTCACCATGGGAATGCCGTGGCCAAGAAGATGGAAAGGGCTGGTGTGCCTGGGCTGGGGAGACCTGGCAGAGGGAAGCTGCTTCAGGCTTTGGCTGTGTCAAATGTTACACCTCATAAACAAAACCAAATCTAACTAAAAAATAGTGTGGTTGTTTCCTTTGTGGTGCTCCTTTCTCTGCCTGCCCTAGGGGGAGCCAGAACTAAGGACAGTAACTTGTGAGAAGCTAAATGTGGGTCTTGAAATAAAGATGCTACACTGGAGTAAGAGGTCTGTTTTGCAGATTTACTTACTTCAGAAAAGTGCCTAGTGACAACCTGTGACAAGACCTCACAGAAGATTTAGGATATAATAGAATGGTAATTACCTGTCTAGATTCAGCTTCCAGGTATTAGATTTTGTTGTACCTTTCTCTAATAGATGTGAGAACTGGAATGTATCCGATGCTGTCTTCTTCCCACGTAAAGACCTTGATCAAGTTGCTTCTTACTCTTTGAAAAAGCCAAACTGCCAGAGATGCCAAAGATACAGATCATGTAATATGCACTTCCCAGATGTTGGATTACTCGCCTGTCTCACTTCTGAACCTCTGCCAATTTATAAATATTATTTTGACTTTTGAGGTGGAAAAAACATCTAGGCTGGCTCACAGCATCATCTACTAGGAAGTAATGACAGAAAACATGAAGCACCTGGCCTGGGACCACTCTGCTCTTTGGTAACATGGTGGGTGCTCCAAGACCTGCTCAGGCCAGGAACTCCATTCCAGTGAGGCTAAAAGGTCCTTGCTTCCCAGTCCAGCCCTGCAGCAGCAATCTGATCATCAGTGCTTTTGTTCAGCTCATTGATCTGTCATGACCTATGAATATTTTCAACCCTGTTTATCCCAATGCAATGCCCCAGTGTTCACAGGCAGAACTACAATTCATGTTTACAAATATGATAACCTTTGTTTGGCTCTGCTAAAACAAGTCGTGTGAAACCCCATCCCCTTCAAAAGCAGCAAGAATCTTGGCTGTGGTAGGGTTTGTTTGTTGGTTGGTTTGTATTGGTTTTTTTCCCCCTGTGATATACGTTCAGTTTATAGAGTGCTCCAGAAGTTCTTATCATGATTTGCTATTCTGATAGTGTGTGATTTTTTCCAAACTTTATTAAAACACAACAGCAACAAAAAAAGACCAGTACTGGGCCAGGCACTCATCACTACAGAACTTGTAAGAGACACTTTCTTTTCTTAAGCATTCTTCTTAAGAAATACCCAATAAAACTTATCATAACTTAGTACTTGTGATGTTCATACTGGACAGTGTTAATTTTTGAATCAAAATGTCACACAATACGAGGTTAAATGCTCTACAGAACTCTCACTCTGACACACTAATTTGAAAAAGTGCTATTTCCATTCTCCCGCTAAAAATTACTAACATGGACTGAGCCATGATTTGCTGACCATTCATTTAACATGATTTAAAAGTGCCACAGCAGTTTTCAATAGCATTTCTACTTTCACAGGGTCTATAAAGTTTGCAGAACTTACTGCTTTAAGTATGGGCTCAGTAATCTCAAGAATTAGAGAAAGCTTGGGAAAGCTTTGCAACAAGTATAATTAAATCCCATCTATAAAACTCTATAAAACAGACAGACTCGGAAATACAGTCCTCACTACAAAACATTTCCAATTATTTATAGACAGCCTCTTTTGTACAGAACTTGCTAAGATTTTTTTTCCTCCTTCAGTGTGCTCCCAGGAATGCTGGATGCATGACAAAGTAAAAGGAGCTGTGGAGTCCCACAGTAGGGTTTTCTCCTGACCTTACTACATTCTGTTTATGCTTTGTGTTGCACAGTTGTGGATGCAGAGTGCAATCCTCCACCTCCAAGTTCAGAATTGGTGATGGGATTGATTTTTATGCCCAGGGATAACAAAAATGAAAAATTTGAAATCACAGGATAATTCATGCCTATATGACCTTTTTGAACTGCCTCATCTGCACAAAATGAAGTAAGAAAAATAGTAAACATGCACTATATACATCTGTGTATATCAACGACAAAGATATTATTAAGAAATTAAACATAAGGAAGAATCCATCTCAGCCCTGAATTTTATGATTTTTTTCTTTCAAACGTAATTGAAATTAATGACATCTTTCAACACATTTCAGCATAATTGCCTTTCTGGAGAAAACGGCTTCTGACTTTTTGTTCTTTTCCTGTACATTCTGCAAAATTGTAAACATACTGTGTTGTCGTTAAAAAAAAGACACATGTCAGTGTCTGGGTTCCCAGTGTTTTCTGCAGGAGTTTGAATATAACCACTTGCCCACTTTTCCTGTAGGATTTAAAAAAAGGTTGTTTACTAACTCGTCAGTTACAAATCCTTTCCAAACCACATCAGCTACATAAAATATTGAATAAGGTGTGCCTTCCTTTCTCATGGGACACTTATGAATAAATTATTTTGCTTAAATAGTATGAAGATGTTTATCTAATGCATCCTGGAACCTCTGAGTTGGTTCAAAGGGCAGCAGTGCTGTGTGCTGCTGTGCTCTCAGCTCTGTCCCTACCTTAGGGACTGACGAACTGCCTGTCAGCAGCAGTTTCGCCTCCAGAGCTGCCAACCAGGAATGGCCATTGCTGCAGGCAGACTCTCGGACCTGCTGCAGAGAGGCAGCCACTTTCCTCAGCAGCTGCGGATGTTTTGTTGCCCTGGGTAACACCTTGTCCCTTCTGTATGGCAAACCTGACCCAGCTGACAGCTTCACTGCAGCTTCTGGTCCCTCTTCTGTATTCAGTGGCGTGCACTGCAGGGGAGCCAGACCTCAGTCTGATGGATTTGGGGGTTTTTTGGTTTTTTTTTTTTAATTTTTTTTTTTTGTTCTTGTTGGTTGGTTGGTTTTGTTTGTTTGTTTGATTTGGGTTTGGTTTGGTTTTGTTTTTCGGTTTTGGTTTTGGATTTTTTTGTTTGGTTTTTTTTGTGTGTGTGTAGGGGGGGTTTTGTTCGGTTTTTTTTTTGTTTGTTTGTTTTTTGTTTTAGTTTTTGTTTTTTCTTTTTAAATTTCTGGCTTTTGGGTGGGATGTATTAAGTTTTGTGTTGTTGTTTTGGGGTGTGGTTTTGTTGGGGGTTTTTTGGTCAGTTGGTGGATTCTGTTTTTTAGGTTGTTATCCTTCTCAGTACATTTGCTTTTCCTTATTCTCGGATGTTTTTGTTCTTTTCCAGAATTGCACTTTCCGTATCCTTTTCCTGCTAGAAAACTCCCTCCCAGCCATCTGGATGCTCAGTAAAGTAATTTCTTTAAGAGTGGGTGTCCTCATCTTGGGACACGGTAGCTCTCAAACAAGCACCGTGGTGACTTTACATCCTGAGCCACAGTGGCACATCCTGTGCTGCCTCTCTGGTAGCCAGCAAGTGACAGTGGCTGTATCCCAGGAAAGAGCAGCTGGCAAGCTGGGGAGCACAGGGAGGCTGCAGGCTTCTTCTAATCAACAGAACCTGAACTGTCCCTTAGGTCTGCAGGAGAATGAGTGAGCTGTGCCTCAGAACCTGACACTGCTCAATAATTACAGGTCACGTTTCCTTTGCCACCTGGAGAACAGACTGATTCCCTCCTCACTCCCACATATTTCTCCTGTGGCTCTCAAATTGCTGCATGCTGGGGCATCCACACTTGTTGCTTCCTGTGCAGGGTGAATGAAGCACACTCCTGAGAGGGTTTTCTCAGTGGTGCTGCAGCAGAACAGCCACCAGGTTCCAGTAGAGCTGTGCTTTGAGCCCCAGCCTTTTCCAGCTTGCAGGCCCATAAACATCTCCCGGGGAAGGCACAGAGCTCATGTAGCAAGTTTTCACTTTTCTCTGTCACTTTTTTTTGCAGACACCTCAGAAACAGTCCATGGACTGGCAGTTACCAGAGCACTGTCCAGCCTCACCAGGCTGTGACTCACCTAGCAGTTACCCTTCAGGAGAAAGCACAAATCCAGAACCTCCACTGGTGATCCCAATCTTCACCACGATAAACATCCTGCTTGTGCCTCTGAAGACACAGCTGTTCACATCAAATGTGGGCCATTTGTCTTACCCAAAAGCCCAAATGTGGCATGTGGGTGGCTCATGACTGCAGAGCTATGGCAGCTGCAGGGCTGAGCAGCTCACATGCTGTCAGCTTCAGGACCATGCCACAGCTACACAGGACAGAAAAAGGATTGGAAAAAGAAGTTGTTTACCAGATTTAATGCTGTCCACAGAAGCTGTGTTTAGGAGCAAGCTGAGCTGCCTTTCTGCCTTTTGGCAGCGCTTTCATTAATTCAAGAAAAATTTAGATGAGCAAAAACTTTTCTCTCCATTCTTTTTTTTTTCTCCCCCTATGGGTTTTTTTCCCCTATTGTCCAGAGGAGTAGAGCAAGAATGATCACAGAAATCTGCCTGCAGGGAGATTACCTTCAAGTCTTTTTATCAACTCCCTCTTCCTTGCTCTTTCACGTGGACAATGTATGGTATTATTTGGCCCTCAAGCAGAGATTTAAATGTTTCCCACAGTAATTCAGTGGATAGATCCTCTTTTCTCAGTGTGAAGTATGCCCCTGTTCCTTGAATGATATGAGGTTTAAGTATTTCATCTTGCGTGAGAAGGTTACTGAAATTCCTCTAGATGCTCCTTCATTTTGTTTTGTGCATTGTGACTCCTGAAACAAAACTGTTGCAGATTTTTAATCTTATTTTAATACATATCTATATCAAAGTAAGGTAAAACCCTAAAAACTCCTCCTTTGTAAGAGTCCAAAAGAAGAGAAAACCCTGCTGCAACTGTTCAAAGAGAGAGAAGTCACCAAAAAAAGAGACTATTCCTAAGTTCCTACATATCACATGAAAGCAAAACATAATATTTGTTAGTCAGAAATAAATTTAAGTGCATAGAAAGTCTACACTGAAAAAGCCTTTTATTTTTTTTTTTCCCTAAGATGTTACTCGTTTCTTTGTGGTTGGAAAGAAGACAGTGCCAGAATGACTGTGGACATTAGGCTAGGTTCTCAGTGCCATTCAGGTACAATTCCAGCATGGTCACAGCAATTGCCCTGGTCTTTGAAGTGTGTGATGAAACCCAGCTGGAAGTTTTAAAAGACTCGTTGATACAAAAGGAGGGAGCAGCTCCCAGGCAGGACATCAGCTCTTTCTTGGCAGCCTTCTTAAATGTGCATCCCTGAGTGAATTCTCCCTCCTTTTCCAGAGTCCTCATGCATGGGAAATCGGTGTATTTCTGTTTCAGTGAGTGGCTGTCTAGATGCCTCTGTCGACCCTGCAAACATTATTTGTCTGTGAGGCTGCAGGTAAGTTGAGATAACTGTGGGGTGGTTAGCACCTCACCAAAAGTTGTTATCCCCCCAGGACAGGGGGCAAAGGACCTGCCCTCACTACCACAAGCAGAATAACCTCTCCTTGCTGAAGGACTTGCTCATTCAATCTTCTTCCTACTTTTCACAATCTCAACATGATACTGTATCACTGAACAGGGTAATAGTGGTTTAGCCTAATAAGTACAAGTCTCTTAAATACTACTGAAAATGTCCAACAGACACCTTTTTACATGTGGGATCAGTCTCTAAACATTTCACCTTTTTGCATGGTCAATCTACACACAAGCATTAATATTTTAATTTTGCATTTTGAATGGGATCAATTTTATGAGTAGTTTCAACCATAAGAGCTTTAAACTATCTGAGCATTTGATTCCTTATCTATTCTTGTCATCTGCCTTGGTACCAGAGACAAAAAATTAAATGTGTGATATCTCCCTTCCATGTATACCATAAAATTTCATATCTGTCCTGACAAGTAAGAAATAATATCATCCCAAGGTAAAACTGAATAAAAACCTTGAGGGCACTAAAATATTAAAGATGAAGGGTAATGTCACTACATCTTATTTGTAGGACTACCAGCATTAACTGCATTATGCCAACAAAAGAAACAGGAATCCTCCATAAAGCAAATTTCCTAGGATCACTTCCAGAGAACAGTTTTACAGAGACTGTGGTCTTTGAAAGTCCAACTCAGAGAATTATACACTATAATAATGTAGTGGCTAGATGTTCTTGAGACAGACAAAGCAGATACAATTGTCCAGATAACAATTTCTAATGGAACCTGGAACGACCTTCAACACACATCTGAAAAATACAAAAGAGAACTTGTATCTGCATTTTTGCTTTTAAAAAAATAGTAATGCTCTTTACTGAATATTACTTAATCTCCATACATTAATTTAGTACTACATTTAATTTTACAAATTGAAGTTTTAAATAGTCAACATCACATATGAGTGATGGGAAACATCTCTGTAGATGGGATTTTGGGATGCACATACAGAAGAAAAACAAATGAGAGCATTTGGCAGTCACTTCACACTGCCATGTGTAATGCAGGTTCCTCAGTTAATGAAGGATATTAATTAATTACAAATGGTTCACATAAAAATCAGAAGAGCAGTGAAAAGAGAAGACCCCACACCTCAAATCTGTGTGATTAGCACACATGAAGCTACAGGAGGACTCAATCAATCCATACTTATATTCACAAAAGAAACTTGGTAATAGGTATCTTCTTACCATTAAACAAATGGAGATGATGATTCACTGGCTCAAAATTGACCTCAGATGAATTCCAGCTACATTTAGGCTCTTAAAAGCAGTGGCAGGATTTGAGAGTTGCTGCTGTGATTCCTGCATGCAGGAACCCTGCAGGTAATGGACAGAGGTCTTTCTAGACAAATGTTTTCTCAAATGCAGTTCATTTAAGGAGTTTTTTTAGCCTGAACTATGCAGATCAGGTGACTCCCACCCTGTTTTATAGCGAATTGGGGTTCACGTATTCTAGCCCAGAGAATGCAGCCACCTGCAAACCTATTTTAATTTTCAATGCCCACTTTAAACGGGGTCAAACATTTGAAACAATATTGTCACATTTATTTCTATTAAATAATTTTCAGTGCCACGGTGTTGTGGTTTCCCCCCATATTCCTCCCTGGTAACACCCTGCCAGTGGCAATTCTCACCTTGTGGCACATGCTGCTCAAGTCCCCAAACCCAAATTTTCCAGATGTGAGCAAAACATCCAGTTTTCTGAATTTCCAGACCTGCTCCCCTTCAGTGAATGCCTGCAAGCTACTCTCCCTGAATTCATCGCCTCTGAAGTAACAGACATGCACAACTTTACAAGATTCACCTCAACTTCAGAAGCTCGGCAAGTTTAATTATGAAACAAGCTATGTATAAAAGAGAAGGTTAAATTCCTGATTACAAATCAAGTTCTGAAAGGGAAACAATAAACAATGAAAGCTACTTCCAGTGTACTTGTCATTGTGAGATTTCTCTGGGGCACAGAAGCTGAGGAAACAAATCATCAGTGCTCTGCTCCTTCGGTGTTATCTTAAGGTCTCAGCACCTCTCCTATGTTTCTGTCCCCACCTCTGACAGTGACAGTTGTTGGGTTGCCTCTTGAGTGCAAATGAAGTATCAAATAATTTCCTGGGGACTTCAGTTCCCCTTCCTCCTTATCTTCTAATTTAGGGGAACTTAACCGTGTCACAGCTTTGATTAGCTCTTCTTGTCTGTGAGAATGCAAACGTTGTCAGGCTCGTCTGGGACCAGGATGCACTGTCTCCGTAGAGGCTCTATGCAACATTGATTTCTTATCTGTGCTTTACCTTCTCAGGCAGTTGAATGTGCAATGGCTACATTTTCCTTCCCTTTAAAAGATCTTATAAATCACAGCTTCTAAAAAAATATTAATTGTGCAGTGCCTTGGATGGGCTGGCAGTATGTGATGCTTCACTGACTTTTTGCAAAAATAACACCCAATGTATTCATTGTAGAGATAACCAAGACACCTTTCAAAACGCCTTCTCCCCATCCCCATTTCCATGGTTCATCGTTTTTAGGGGATTTTACCACCAGAGATAGTCTCTGCAAAGTAACTCCACATAATGCCAGGGAAGGATTTGGTACATACCCTGAAGCTCCGTTTAGGACTCACCCTGACTGTTGTGAAGTTTTTAATATCACCTGGAGAACAGAGTTGCACCTTTCACTACCATCTCAGAAGGGTCTCCCAAGGGTCTTTACTAGTGTGTGTCCTCATATTTTTGATACTGTAGGGTATTTTACAACCTATTTGTGGGAAACCAAATACAGAGCCCTTAATGTTCATTGCTGCAGAAGAAAACAAAGTAGGTATCTCCTTCTGAAGATACATGGAAATCAAGGTACCTTTCTAAAGATAATCATTCCAGTGTCTAACACCAACCCTGCAGAAACTTTATTGCTGTAGATTAGTATTCTGAAGACATTATGAATTCTTTCAGTGGTTTCTATACCTGAGGAGACAAATGTTCAGCTTGTAAGAAAAAGTATCTTTTGTATTCAATAGATTATTCTAATTCAGTCAGGAGTTTGATAGTCAATGTGTTCCCTAGAACTGCCTCCACAGAAGAAATAGTGAGGATGAGCAGCTGTATTAGACCCTAAAACTGAGTTTAAACATCAGATGTTGCTGAAACTCCAGCTTATTTCTGTTTACTGTAGAGGTGTATGCCTTTAAAATAGAAAAAAAGTTACATTCTGATCCTGAGCAATTATTTACTGCCTCACTGGTTTTACAGCTGGAATAGCTCTGAGTCAGTTTGAAGGGCCCTGATTCATATATTCAACGATTTTACATCAAAATGACCAAAAAAGTATTTGAAAAGAAGGTCATGATCTTGACAGCACTTAACTGTTTTACCCTGGAAGATAGTATAAAACTGCCATCACATCAGTCTTGGTAGGAGAAATCATTGGTAGCATACAGGCACAAAGTAGACTTCTGAGTGTTGCCCCCTCCTGTGGCACCGTGTAGAGCACAGCTATGTAACACCAGCCCCCACAATTTTGTTGAATCCATGTATTTAAGTAATTGTACCTGGGGGGGATCAAGAGTGCCTGCTCTCAGTTCAGGCAGTTTTCAGGCTATTCTGAGTTGTGCTAGGAGATGATACCAATACCCTGGGAGGTAACCTTACCTACCATCCTCTTAAACCTGCGCTGTCACTGCCCTCAGCAGCCAAGTGCTGGAGCCAAGTCCTCAGCCTGCAAAGCAAGTGATGGTAAAGCCAGAAGAAGAGCAAACAATGAGGAATAATGCAATCTGCTTCCAGGGGACATGGATCATTAGCTGGATTACACCAGCAGACAGTAATGGAAATTCAGTGTAGAATTCTGTAAAATAATTAGCCCAAGATCGAGGAAATTAGCCCAAGAAATAGGTGCTAAATGGAACAATCAATTAATACCGGAAGTCTGTAGGAAAACAATAATTGGAATTTTCATGCCAACAAATTCTTCAGAAAGAAAAATACACTAAATGTTGTATCTATAAAAGGCAAGGGACAAAAAAAACCCCAATGCTTTTTGTGTATGAGCCACTTGACAAGCACTCTTTCAAATACTGAGCAGTACATCCGTCCCTGCACACATCAGTAGGTTATTATTACCTTGGAGTGGGTACAGGCCAGGTCAACAAAGCTTACACTAGCGCTGCAAAACAGGCTATAAAGCAAAGCTAAAGGAGCTGTGTTGCTTTTTATTAAAGAGCCTTCAAGTAGACAATAGTGGAAGTTTCTTTCAAGTTAAGAACTACAATAAAGTCAAGGTAGATAGCGTTTCAAACTAGTACAGGGTTAAGACTTTTTCAGTAGGAATGAAAAGGTAATGTACAAAATGATTTATGGGAGAGGCTTGTTGGTATCTGAATTCTAACATCAGCACATCCAAACAAAACAGAATTAATTGTCTGCTTTTGCAAATAATAGTTTGAGAAAAAACAGCCAAGACTTGACATTTCTCTTCTCAGTATATTCAAAACTCCACCTGCTAGTTAATGCTCTTGTTAAATGATACTGACTTTTACCCTCATGAATCTAAACTCCATAGGTTTGGAGCAGACCCCAGGATCAGAGTTACTGGGACATGTTCCTGACTTGCCCAGACTGACTGGCCTGTAACACTGAACATAAAACAACTCAACTTCTTTGGCTGCTGAATCTGCTTTGCAAAGCTCTCCAAAATAATGAAATAAAAGACCACTAAAAGGATGTACTCTGTTATTTTTTTGTGTGTTGAGTCTCTTACTAGTGAAAGACTAGTGAAGAGCTACCTGGTTTCACTGTTAAATCCTTGAACACCCCAACATACTGTTCACAGGCACTTGTTTCTGCCTGTAATAAAGGAAACCATTCAAATTATATTCCCAGATTACTGTCACCATCTTTACTGAATATCACCTCAAAGTGGCTAAATCACACGAAGATTTCATAGGTGATGATATTTTCCCAAGCCACAGAGTTAATACCTGTGGCCTAACTTTTTAATAAGGAAACACAACATTTTTATGTCTTTTCTTATTTTACCACCAGATGAAATAGGACTGGTCTGTAATGCCTTTTCACCCCATCAGCACTCCAAGGGTGCATATCAGCACTTCCCCAAGCACTGCCACAGGCAATCACCTTTTTCATTTGCCTATTAAAATTTGCATACTGAAGCTTCAGATCTCCTGTCTCTTCTGCATCACTGGAGATTGGATGCATTAATAAGTTATAGTCTATTTATAAATAATTTCATTGTCAAGTTCCCAATTCAAACCCTAGCTAGGGCCAAATATGGCCCGTGCAAGTATGGTGGGGAGGACAAGGATTGTATGAGACCAAGAGCCTCACAACAGATTTGGGACCCAGGTTAACAGCAGTAGAAGCAGTGCTTGATGGGATGTGGTCTAGAACTGATTCTGGTTTGAACAGTACCATTGCGAGAATCAGATGTCTAGAACAAATATAAGGGGTGTGCTTTGTGCTCATCTGATGCCCAGCATCAGTATAAAAAAAAGTGTTTGCTGGAAGGATAGAATAGTGCTGTGTCAGTGGAAATCTAGGAGGAGGATGTGCTTAATAAAGTAGACCCTTTGCAGCTTCATGGCAATGACCTGGAGCATCCCGGAGCATGAATTCATGCCTGGCAGAGGTAGACTGCAACTGTAGGCAGCTGTGAGCAAGAGAGGGTGGAAAGGGAAAATTTCTTGCAAATTACTCTCCACTGATCATGACCTTGTCCTCATTTTGCAAAACTGGACTCCTGTTAAGGTGGTTGGAAGCTTTGCAGTGCCATTCAGGCAGGATACTCTTCAAAATATTCTTAAAACAAGAATACTCTTGAAACAAGAGCTGGGCAATGACGAACAGGGCACAGTTGGGTCTCTGATCCTGTGGGCTGAGATGCTCTGGCTTTGCCTGGATTAAAAATACCATGATGTAATTTATTCAAGAGGAGACAGATTGACAGGAACAGGATTTAATTAAACCAAGTTTAAATCCATTTTGTATTCCCAACTTGCACTTACATGGTGCAAAGGCACCTATTCAGGAGGAAAAGGAATCTGCTCAACAACTGTGAACATACCCTGATAATATTTCAGGGGACTTGCCTTGTTTCCCCTCTGATTTGTACTTATTTTTGACAATATCCTTTTCCTGGAAACCAGGTTATGCACATAAGTGGATCATCAAGGTTGCTTCTTCTCCCTCAAATTGTTGGTTGTCTGTCTCAATTTGCAGGTTAATGTAAAGTCGGCTTACCCACTTTGTTCTTTAAGTAAGTTTTGCCATCCTCAATTCCTTTTGGAATTAACTTTGAAGTTATGGAAAATAATTTAATAAAAGCAGTATAACCAAAAATTAAATTAAGAACTTGAGGTCTGTTGAGAGGAAAAGCTTTTCTATTTCTGCAGCATTTTTAATATTATCTGCACACTCTTACTTGTGTTATTTGCAGCAGGCTTATCACTGAGGACTGGGGAGGTTTAAGTAAAGAAACAACCTGCTTAAAGAAATAAATCACTTTACCCACACTTCCTACAAAAAATTGTGAAATCTTGTGGTAGCAGAGTTAGATTTTCTCCTGTTCAATTTTTGCTTCTGTTATTGGCTCCATGACTGTGAGATTTCATCCTTTAAGAATTTTATGCTATTTTGTTTTGCATAAGCATATTTCTCTTTATACTTTGTGAACCAAATTCAGGCTTGGTGAGCTATGTGCTGTTTCTTTTGAAGAAACTGGGCTATTAACTCTCATGGAAATGAGTAGTAGAACTAGATTTTTGTCTTTATCTCTCAGAATGTGATCTCTGCATTGAAGAAGATAAATGATGAAGTCCAGGCACAAATAATAATGAAATCACGTAAGCAGTTCAAATACTTTGATTTATTCCTTGGACATTAAAAGAGTCTAAACTCTGATTTTGGTGGTTCAGGTTTTCATAGCATTTTGCATCAGTCTCATTAGTAAAGCTTTGTGCACTTGCAGCAGAATTTGCATCTTAAAGGTTCTGAACAGAAATGAAGATAGCAATTTTTTTCAGCTACTTGCGAGAAGAGTCTTGTGATCCCCAGAAGTCAATTTTTGTTTCCCTTTATACAGAGGATCTAACAAGAAAAATATCCTCTAGTAATAAACCATCTCCTGTATTTTATGTAGATTTAGGAAAGCTAATTAGAAGAAAAATACATGAAATAATGTTACAGGCTATAACCTTCAGAATCGTCCGTCCTGAAGAACATCTTTCACTGCTTCATTCCTGCTCCAGGTTAGGAAGGCTCCTTAAAACTGTTTGTAGTCCCCAGACGAGAGCAGCCGCCCAGCACAGTCGCTGTGCTCCCCCACAGCTTCCAGCAGCTGCCCAGGCTGCTCACCCACAAACCCAAGGACAGCTACTGCCATGTCCTCCCCTCTGCTCCTCAGCCTGAGGCACTGGTGCCCCACAAAGCAAAGGGAATGAGGTGGGGGGGAAGAAGAGAGGACTCCACTTCCAGATCCTCAAATCCACACAGATGGTCCCACACCTTTAGGGTATGGTGGAATGATTCCCTCGCACCTTTTTCACACTGAACAACGTTTCCAGCACCGATGGATTGATCTCCCACTTTTAATTTCCAAAATTCTGCAGTTCACCCAAAATGTTTTACTGGAGAAAGTGGACAGAAAGATAGAATTAATAGAGATAGTATATCTAATATTATTTAGCATAATTAAGTAATACAAGGAATCATTCCTATTCATACTGAATACAACCCAAACCTTTTAATTCACCTGAAGATACTGAAATTTCTTTTTGTCTCAGAGCTCATAATTTTTCTGCCTCAAAGTCCAGTCTAGCTGTGGTGTGCTACAGACTCTCTAAAGCCACACTGGGAGAGAATAAAAGATAAAGGAATCTTCCAATCGGCCGTGCATTATAATTACTTTAAGTACTGCCATCTTCTGTAATTAATACAAACTGCAAATGAAGTTGTGCACAATTCCTGCTGTGAGAGAGGAGAGCAGCAGCTGATGTAATACCTCCTGGAAAGATTACATTATGAGGAACTGGTGTGAAAAGATGAAATAAATTATATATTTTCTGAGAAATAAAATGCTGTAAAATTCAGAATAAAAAATTGTGTAGGTTTAGCCATTATCTTCATACTCCCCTGCATTCTTATGTAACTGCCTTTTTACACTTTTTGAGGACATTGCTGTAAAAGCAGAGTTTCTTTGGGCTGAGACACAGAGAGCAGAGGGGTTAGAGGTGTGAGTGTGCCATTGCTGTTTCTCTGGTTCCTAAGAAAAAAAACCCACTACCCTTAGGCACTTTTTCTCTAAGAATACCAAGCTGTCTGTTGTGTTTCACTGAGGAGTAATTGCTTTGGGACGTTTCAAAACTGGTTTTTAAGTGAAGGATGCAAAATTGCTTCTTTCCAGACATGCAATGAATCTAGCTGACACTTTAATATGCTTATTAAAAGGCACATGAGGCAGATGAAGCAGTAATAAATATCCATTCAGAGAAAGATCATGCATATCTGTGGAATGCTATCCAGTTAAAAGCATCTTCAAAAAACAAGTGAAGATTCATTGGTTTCTCCAAAGTTTTATTTCTGATTTATTACTGAGACATTTTTGAAAATTACTATATTTGATAAAGTGACACAAACTGAAGGGAAATACATACAAACCAGTTTTATTTCTAACGTTAATATCCAAATGTCCAGAGTATTGCTTGAAGAAACATTTTGTTCTCTCTGCCTTTCATCAAAGTGTAATCTGTTTTAGGTTTGAGGTGTTTTGACTTAGTGCTGGTGCCTCCTCAACACCCCTCTCCTCGAAAAAATGAACTACTTTCCCATATGGCTAGAAAACAGTAAAAAGAGCAGAGGTTCAGTTTATTTTTATAAGACATTGTGCATACAAAATCCTAGGAATCACAACAATTGCAGTAAGGGAAAATGGTGTAAAGTGTAGTGGTATAAAATCAGAGGAGATATGGGACCATAAACCCAGGGAATGCTTTGGTAGGAGTAAGGCAGGCATGGGGCATGGCCTGGAAGACTCTAAGCAAATTAGACTGGAGCACTTGGGAGCTGCAATTTTGAAAGAGAAAAGGTGTTAATAAGGGAGGTGTATAATAGCATGAAAAACAATCATGTTTGTATCTGGAGTGACAGCAGCAGTGAACCCTGTGATGGGAAAGAAAATGCTGGATTTCAGCTGCAGCTGGTCTGAGCTGGGGAGCCACAGGACAGAGGTCAGAGGGAGGGGCTGCAGCACTGTGCCCAGATACCAACATTAGCCCCAGAAGGGGACTTTGTGGTGACTAGGGTGGGTTTGTAGGTGGTAGAAAACCAAGAGAGGTCTTTCAGGAGAGGAATATAGACCTGAAACTATACTGACAGGGCTTGCAGTAGTCCTGGCAGAAGGTGAAAGCAAGTGCAGATGCCCAACTGGGAACAGCAGAAGTGGTTCATTAGGAGGTAGATTAATGGGGAATCATGCAAAATACCACAACTAGCAGGGTAAAGACCATTTTCCAGAAGGGTAGGTTTTTCTTAAGATGTGGGAGGAAATTATTTGAAAAGGTGATGGATATTTAAAAAGGATGATACTCAAAAAGGTGTAACAGTGGGGATGCACTGTTCCTGTAATTGCCAAATGTACAGCTCCTTTCTGGGCACTGAACTCAAGGAAATGAACCCATCTCAGCTACAATGAGCTTAGTGAGGGAAAGGGAATAGACTTACCTGAATGAGATTTCAAATTGGCTAGTGTCAGCAAGCAGTAATGAAAAGTAGAGGTGATAATAGATACCATGATAAGCAATCTGTCCAGGTAGAAGGAGATGAAAAAAAGACAGTAGAACACAGACTAAATTTTCTGATTTACTGCAGCCACTTTGTACCATGCTATGCAAATAAAATGGAGAATTAAACCTCCACTGTATGAAGCAGTCATTTTCAGAAAAGACAAAAATTTCCTGAGGGACAAAAGGAGATCTGAGTATGGCAGTAGAGCCCTCAGTATGGATGTCAGAGGAATGAGAAACCAATCATATTACTGTATAAATGAAGACAAATGGTGCACTTCTGTCTGGAGCATTACATTGTGCCAGGAACACCTGGTAACTGGTAGAAATTCCCTTTGTCCTGCCTGAGAGAAGCCTTACAGTGATGTCCTTGTACCCAAAATAGGATGTGTTGGGATGTGGTGGTACGTAGGAAGCTGGAAGGATGGAAGATTTCCCCTGTTGTCCTGCAGGTGCAGGACAGTTTAGTCAGGTCGCAGTGGTAACTTGAATGCACGGGTAGGGTGGCTTGCTTGGAGGGTGTGTTTGTGTGTTTCCAGAGATCACCTCCTGCTGCTCTGCTGTGTTTGACAGCAGCCAAAAATAGGTAAAGGCAGGTGAACTGATCCCTCATGCCTTGACACTGATCCCTCAGGCAAGACAGGGTACACAGGCAAACTGCAGTGTGATCCACTAAAGGCCAACATGCTCTGCAGATAATGATGTTATCTGATGTTCTGCTGCACTCTTCTACCAGTGCCAGAAATCTTTGGTACGTTTCATTGAGTTCACTCGTTCAGTTCAGCTTTTCCATCCTCTGCTAGTTGAACCATTTTGCACACCTTTCTCAATTCCATTCCATCTCTTGCTTCGAAGAAGACTGCAAGCAGCCAAACCAAAAACCTTCCGCAACACTGAAACTAGTGACTATAAGCTATGTTTGAGCTGCAGTTGGCAGGCTTAGGTACTCCACACTGCAGCTGTAACTGCAGCAATGAGCTGCCAATACTTTATGAAGTTGGTACCCACTGCAAAATGGGAAGATCTGGTGATGTATTCTGCTTCTGTGGACCCTGATTTTTATTCTGCATTCACATGGCCTTTCATATACAACATGCATATTTGCCAGATGTCATGGGAATTTCAAAATCAGATTTTATTCTCAGTTGAGGAGGTATATGTGCACTACCTTAAGTGAGTGAAAGCTGGCACAAATTCAAAGATACAGTCACTCATCCCTGGGGATTTCCTTTAAACATTTCTCTTGGTGAGCCGGGCTGTAGCAGCCATTATCCAGGGAAGCAGCCCTCGAGATGGATTACCTCTACGGACATCAGCAGTACAGTTGGATTAGGTAAGGTGTCTGCACATCTGCTCATTTCACTAACCAGCTCCTGGGATTAAAGGACCTGGACATGTTATAAAATATTTATCTTCACCATTAGACTCAGGTTCCAATTTGTGTTTCCAGGTGGAGGGCAGTGTGACTTGCAATCCCCAGTGTGGAGGTCAGCAGAGGTGTGCAGAGCAGGGAGGACTCATCTGGCACAATCCAGATGGCATTCAAAAGCAACATCCATAGACTATTGGTCAAGAATGGCATCCAAAATATTTAGCATCCCTTTTCCCAGGGTAGATGAATAACCTTCCTGTGAGCAATTAACTGAAGGATGTTTTACTTCAGACAAACAGGCCAGTACTACTTGTGATTCTGTAGTTTTTATCTTTCTTCCATAGTGTTTCTAAAAGTGCTTAGGTTACAGGAAATCTACACTTCTCCTTAACAGAAACTACACCTCTAACACAGATGGTACTCCTGGTTACAGGATTGTTCTTTTCTCCCACAAACCATTCTTGCCCCCACTTCCCTTTTTTTGTGTCAGACTTCCTGCAAGCTTTTCGCTTTCTCTCTTTCTGGGGGACATATCTTTCTTCCTCCAAAAGGAGGATGTATCAGGGTCTCTAATTTATCTTTTGATCTTCCATGCACTCTTTTTACCCACTTTTGCTACTCTTTCTCTTCCTGAACTTCATTTCTTTGTGAATCCTTCCTTCAACACCTGATTTCAACTTTCTTTCAAACTAGCAAACAGACTCCTGTTTCTACTTTCTTACTGTCTTATATCTTCTCTTTCATGCTTTTTCCTCTGTTGCCATCTTGCTTTATTAGGTAGTTAGAGGAGGTCTGGAAATATGGGGAAGACCATTATGTCCTTTTTAAAGTGCAAAGTAGTGCCCATATATTCATAGTTAGGAGAACCACTGCAGAATATGAGATAATCATGGTGCTGGGGGCAAAGAGATATGAAAAAAGTCATTAACTACATTGATGACTTTATAATATTAGTAATAAAATCAGATGTTAAAACTTGGAAGACAATGTGCAGCCTTAGTCTATGTAAGAATTAATCCACTTACATCCAGACCCATTGTATCTGGCAGCTGATGAAAGATGTGGACATTAACTGTGTTCAACAGGAATATTTGGATCAAGCAGGCAGACATCTAGAGGTATTGGCATCCTCTCAGAATTATCTCTCTGACTGGTAAGAAGCCCATACCGATCTGGGAGAGGACCTTCTCCAGACTGATATTAGCAGAGTGATTGAGCCAGAATGGGGAGAGATCACAAAAGATCTTTGCACATGGATAAAGTAGCTAGAAAGTTAGTGGAAAAGGGCAAAGATGGAATCTGCAAGGAAGTATAAGTGATCCTTGAACTGGGATGAGGTTTCATGAATAGTGCAGAAGAAATGGAAGAATACTCCACAGCTTATCACATCCTACTGAAATCACATATATTTATGATACTTTTTCTGGACCATAAATATGAAATCATACTTGGCTGCTACTAATACTGTAGTAAATGCAAACAGTCTTGAAACCAAATATAAAATCTGAATACATTTTGCAATGAAAGGAAAGCTAATGGTGATAGGAGACAGCCAATTGTGACTGCAGTAGGGTTACTAGGTGGATTCGTGACTATTTTTGATAGCCGTAGTTAGAAAAAGAAAGGTATCACATAAATGGCATAAATTGCATAAAATACTGCAAATGCTTGGCAGAGGACAAAACCATGGTATTTTTAGGTGCAAGATTACTTTGCCAGCTTCATTTGGCATAAAATAGGGCAATATTAGCTGGACATCTTCATATCATCGTTCTTCCACAAACGAACATAGGAATAATTCCAATCCAAGCTTTCATCTGGAAACCTGAGGCTTTACCTTATCTGAGTGCTGATTTCAAGCTGATTTTAAACTGATTTTAAACAAAGAGAACTTAAAGACAGGAAGAACAGAAATTTTAAAAAGCCAATTAATAAAATAGTAATAGTTAAAATTCCACCTAAATGGGTTGCAGTTCAATACTAGTTTGAATCCCCTGATGCTGACAAGTGAGCATTCTCCTTGTGTCTCTTCTCATGAAGCTCTTACCTACTCACGATGACAGCAGTGACCTTTTGACCCGCCGGGGCTCCAGATCAGCAGACACAGAGATGTGAGTAACAACAATCATGGAATTTGCCACATCTGCCAAGTGGCTTGCTTTGTTAGTGCTCTGCTGTGGGCTCTGTACATGCAACCAACACAGTAGACTGGTAGGTATGTGCAGGACATCTTCATAGAAAGTAGAAGCCATCAAAACAACACTAAGTGGCACTGATGGACATTTATTCATGTTTTGGCCTAGTGTTTCTCAGCCTATTAAATAAAAGACCACCATAACTGAAAAGAACTCACAGACCATCTGTAGTGTTGCTGTAATTTTAATCATTTGCAATCAATTATAAACTACTTGCATTTTGAATGCCCACTCATTGCTTTTCTTCTCTCCCATTCTGCTTTCTTCCTTTCAGGTACACCAATTTTGTTATGGAGGGGTGGTCTTCAAAGTCCATGTTGTGTTTTTACAAACAGAAAAAGAAAAGTACACTATTAGTACACACCAGTACTGCAAAGAAAGTTGTTCTTGGGCCGATGGTTTTAATGACCCCTGCAATTGCACGGGAGCTCGGAGTGTCCTAAGCTCTACTTCAGAGAGACAAATGAAATAGCTGAGATTCAGGTTTTCACTCGTGATCTGATGTCACTAGTCAAAACTCCAAATTCAAGAAATAGGCCTTGGAAGCCATGAGAATTTTAAAATAAGAGTGTTTGGTTGGCTTTTTATTTATTATTTGGACACACATAATCTATGTGAAGCAACTATCTTTTCCTGGTCTCCTGAAATTATTCAAAAAGGGCTTTTTGCTGCTGTAGAAACTCCTGTCATTACACACATTGCCTCATCTTTCACTTCAGTATCAAACTCTTGTTTTCACCAGAATCCTGCCATTTACCAGCAGCCTAACAGGTTTCAGATACCAGCACTTCAGGCAACCAACCACCTGGAAGTCCTGGGTGAGCACAGTGTATGGAAGCCATCCTCAAGCCATCGTGCTGGCTGTGAGAAGCTCTCCCAGGCAGCTCCTCTCACAGAAAGTGGGCATTTGAGGCACAAAGGGGCCTTTTCCCCAGATCCACTGTAACTTTGTTGCCCTGCCAGGTTGCCTGGGAAGACAGACTTCCAGCAGGGGCAAAGTTACTACCTTGGAGGTGTTCTCCTCCTCTTCCACTGAGCTTGAGGCAGTTGCTTAAAAGAGAGATGGGCAATGATCGCTTCTTCCAAAATAAAATAGTTTAATAGCATGAAAATAACAAACAAAAAGCACCTGGGGCGACCACTGGCACCAGTGGTCACCCCAGGAGTGAAGAAGTAAAAGAGCACATGGTTCTGGAAACAGTGTTTTTTATCAGGTTAGATGGGTGGGATTACACGAAGCATTGTCCAGTGAGGACACAGATAAAGAAAACCTACAGGTCAGGGGTCCAACAGGTCAAATGGAAAGGGTTGTGGGTGGGCTAAGCCACCATGACCTGGAGAACATGGGAAACTCTGGCCACATGCCCACACCTAGAACCTTAGATGCAATAGAAACCTCCGCCCTTTAGGGGTGGATTACTTCAATCCACAAACAATGCTTGCAAGAGGGTTTGCAATTACTGTTTTACAGCTAAACTGGTTCCATCTCCCATTAAAATCCATGGCATACAAAAGGAGTTGCAAAAATTATTGTGTTGTTCTTAGAATATAATAAATAAGTCCTTGGCTGTCATTCTTCTGGGGTTATGCACTATCTGCACCACTTAATAAGTTTTGTATAGGAGTTCAATAAATGCATAGTATATTTCTGTATGTATAGAAATCACAATAGAACTTAACCCATCTCTCTCTCAACTCCTACCAACAAATTCCATGTTTTTCAGCATTTTTGTTTTATTTTGTGCAACAGCCTGTGCCATCTAGTTGCCTCCATTTTTTGTGGGCTGTTGATGCCACAGGTTCTGCCACTGCTGTGATGGATGTGAGCTATCTGTAAGCAAAGTGCAAGCATTGATTTGTGTGCAGATGAATGAGCTGTGCAGGGGGTTAGTTGTTGGCAGTGTGTCTGTACACAGTGGAGACATCTTTCTTGGCAGCTTTCACAGTGCACAGCAGTGCAGATCCTACCCAGGGAAAACTGCTGCGGAGACCTGGTTGCACCCTTCCACCCCACAGTTAGTGGGAGCAGTACTTCCTCTCTTCTCCTCTCTGCCTCTTCATATGACCCCCATTTAGGTGAAAACAGCTAACCAATCTGCTACATTTTGTCAAGGTCCCAACATACAAAGTCAAGTCACCCAAGGTCTCCTTCTGTTTCTAGACATACTCCTACTCAGGCTTCTTATCTCTCATATGTCAGAATGCAGGAGGTTTAGGTAGGTTTTAACTTGCCAAGCTCTTCTACATCAGTTTCAGACTGACCTAGCCAATACCTAATTAATCTTCAACAGCCGAAGATGCACCTGCAAGGACGACCTCTCCACAATGAGGATCTCGTGGAGACGCATTTGCATTGTAGGTATTTGTTAAGGACCATCAGATCTAGTGCACTCCAGCAATCCATAATAAGTCCTCTTGGCAAAGTCCCCTTTTGTTTGCAGAGCACTTCAGAGCAACATTCTTCTGTTGAGAGTCTTAATGGGTTCTGGAACAGGAGAATTGCTTAATCATCCTCCTGTGATGGGCTTAGGACAGACTGATTCTCATGGGCTGGGCTGCCTGGGTTCCTCTGATCACTGTCTGGCCTTGGTGGGGCCACAAGTGCAGCTGCAAAACACACATGGTGAGCAGCAGCCATTCCTCCCTGTACACCTTGTGTGCATCACTCCCAAGGCTGAGGGGACCAGAGGGAGATTTCAGTTCATACCACCATTTCCCGGTCAGTGATCTATGAATGGCAAGGCCATCCAAAGAAATCTGTCTCATTTGCTATGTTTGCAAGGATTTGACTACCTGGATTTTTGAGTTAACACGACAGCCTAGGTTCCACTGTTTGGGTACTGTTACTTTACATGTAAGGTATTGGCAAATATAAACCCATCTACTTGGCTACAATGTAGAACAATAAGCAATCAGGCAGAGAGCTCATTCTTCTCTCCTGACCTTTCATACTCATTTCTACTGACCCATCTTTCTCTGCTTGCCAGCAGTCATTCTTTGTCTTCTAACCATATTTGATCACTTTTTTTTCAGTACATTTTCCCACTTGATTTCCTTTCACAAAAACATGGGTACTCTGACATCGTAGATAACTACCACAATCCCAGCTGTCTGAGCACTGATTTTTCTGTCTCTGAACTTGTGAACCATATTAAAAATTCGGGATTTATTGCAGTTGTTTCAAGAACTCCTGACAGACAGATGGGGATGATTTCAGAGGAAATAACTCCTCTGTAGTCAGCCTGCCCTGTATTCTCCTTGGCACTCCCTAGGCTTGAGAATATTAAAAGCAGAAGAAAAATGGTTCACAGTTAAAGCAGATTAATGAGACTGCATGTCCTTTTTCAATGCATGGAAACCACATGCAATTGAATACCAGTACCTTCTCATTAACACTAAGCAAATCTATTTTGAGATTATTCCTCTTGGAGGAGACATGTGAATTACTCCTGTAACACCACAAATAGCCTCCTAAATACTAAATCATTATGGATTGCCTCTGAAGAGTGCAGCAGTGGTGTGTGTCCCTATCAAAGGGTAAACTCAGCATGTGACTGTTGTATTGCAGGCAGCTCAGCTGGGGAAGGCGACTGACACTTCACCAAGTGATTGTCATGTAGGTATCCTTCAGCAGGTAAGGGAGGACCATTTTCTTTCCCCAGCTGGCCTGCTCCTATGGGACTGTTTTCCCTGGTCTCATAGAGATGATCTAGATTGCATCTCAGGGTGGAAGGAGAAGCATCCCATTCCCGAGCTGTGCTCCCCCTTCTCCAGATGATGGGTGAGAAGGTATAAAATCTCAAGTCCCACCAGGGCACTGACAAAGCCCATCTAAGCACCCAGGAGATGTGTTCAGGACATTTTGGGTGCTGGTTTGAGGTCTTGGGCTGGTCCCTTGAGAGATCCACCTGTAAGAACTCTGCGCATGAGCCTCTTACGTGGAGTCAGTCAGTAACGTACTAAACGTGCCAGCGCGCACATCCTTGCACTGCCTTGTCGTAATTTGCTGAGATTACAGCTTTTCTCAGGGAACAATCACACAATTTTAGGGCAATTCAAAATGAATAGTTCTGTGCCTTCTCTCTCACAGTGATGACTAAGGAATGAACTCTTTTCTTTAAGTATTTTCTACTGATAAGTCTAAATTAGTTCTCTCTGAGCCTTGCGTGGCTGCTGCAGGACTGGCAGAGCTAGCTCCAAGACTGGATCAAGCTTGATTTGGTTGAGAGGAGAAGGAGGGAGAAGTGAACTGCACAATTACACTGTGCTGTGTGATACCTTACCTGACTGTGCTCTATTAATGGGTGTCCCATCAACTGCACAGTCTCCTCTATCCCTGCAAGTTCAGAGTCAATGTGAACATTTCTGTTCCATATAACCACCTCAGTGACTGCAGTAGAGGCATTCCCTAGGTCTGACTGTGCCAATGAGATGATATTCAAATATGAGGCTAGGTGGGGTGTCTGTGGTACAGGAATTGCCAAGGGAATGCTCTTCAGTTTTGTCAACAAAAAAATTGGACTTTACTGAAATGAAATTTGAAAATGTCACAAATAACCATTTTGATCAGAAAAATCATCATCAATCAAAGCTGTGTCTAATTTCTGCATGTGGTTTGTATTAAGTGCTTGAAAAATGATTGCTTTTTTGGCCGGAAATTAATTCAAGGCATGTGATAGATTTGAAATGTTGATTAATGCAAAGGTAGGAGGTGCCTCTTTGCCCTTGCAGTACATTGCTCTCTTAACTGCAATCATTCAGGCTTTCTACAAACTGAATTAACACTGTCTTACTCCACAGAGGCAGGATTTTTTGAAGAAAGAAGTGTGGAGAAGAGAAGCCATCATGTGCTGTTCATGGTGGGAGTGGACACAGGGTCTTGTTGCAGGGGCAGTACAGCAGATCTGGGGCTCCATTTTTATACAAAGAAAAAAAGGGTGTTTTAACTCTCTTTTGCTGTGCCATCTCACTCCATGTTTATTACTGTAACTGCTGACATGTAAATGGAGAAAAACAAGGGTGAATTTGAATCTTCACTTTTTGGCATCATTCAGTGCTATCAGTTAAACTTCTTTTGTCTGGCGATTACAGCTGCAGATGTCTTAACAGTTTCAATTTACATTTACTTTTACGGGTATCTTGTGTGACAGGGGTCCAGTGGCTGTGAATGGCATATTTGAGCTTTTTGTATTAAAAAGGATCAAAACCAAAAAACAAACAGCAGGGACACAGATCTAGGACAGGGCAAAGGTGACACCAGCGACTGTATTAGGCCAAGCTGTAAGGAGACGTAAGAGGAGAAAGTCAGTCCTTGGACACAGGAATCACTGTGGAGTCAAATAAGGTTAATGTGGGAGATATTTGCTGAATGCTACTGCCATCCTGGGATTCACCTCATCTTGCACTTTTAAATCCATCTCCCAGAGTTAAGCTTTGGTATTGTTGTCAGACTGATCAACAGATATGTGTGCATTGTACTGCTAGGCCCTCTTTGTGCTGCCTATGAAATAACAGCAGGTTGTGTTCCTTCCTAGGGGGGGAGGATTTTGAATTGGTTTGACTTCTCAGGGCTGGATTATTGCAATTCTTTGTTTGCAGGAGTTACCAACCGTGTTATCTCTCGAATGCAGCTGATACAGGATGCAGCAGCTCACAGTCTTTTGGGCACTCAGTTGTTTCAACATAATGTTCCCTTTTTAAAATCTCTCTGCTGGCTTCTAGTGAAATTTTGTGTTAAGATCAAAGTCCTTCTACTAGTACAGGCTATGTTGGATGTTACACTGGCTCCCTTTGCTGGTAGCATGTTCCTCACTGCTCAGCAAGATCATAATTATTATTGTAAAGGCATGCAGAAGGAGAGAGCATCTGCTCCATGAAGGGTATTTTGCCAAGGACCTTCCTAATGTAAAAGGGGATCACAAAAAATGGAGAAAAGCACAAGCAAGAAGGCACAAAGATGCAAATCTAAACAACAACTGATATATGAGGCAGTGATGGGAGTCAGTCACACTGATTGATAGGGATATTGGATATTATAAGGCTAATTTTGGTAAGATTGTCTGATCCAGGACCTTGTAAACGGGATGATAAGGAAAAGAGAGAAGTCATAAACCAAACAAAGGCTCAAACCTGGCAGACAACTGCAGTGGAGAAAAAGACAAAAAACTAACCTTGATGTGAGCAGCCAGCAGGACAGCCTGCTTAGAAAGGGAAAATGGCTAAACAGAAGAAATTGTCTACTGAAAAAATACTGACAGAAAAAGGCCTGCCAGCCTGGAGCCATGAGTCTGGGAACCAGAAACAGCCTTGATAAGAGCTGCTGGCCTCTTGGAAGCGCAGCCAGAATACCTTCAAACTGGAGCCATCCCTCCAGTCATTTCAGACACTCACACTCCCTCCTCCTACCTGTGTGAGGCACTTATGCTCCCGTATGTCACATCCATTTCTCATGTTTGGTACTGAGCTGATATCTAAAACTACAACAGCTGAATACTGTGGGGGTATTCATCCATCTCTACCCCAAAACACCTCAGGATGTCTCAGCTTGTAACTTTCTGTATTTCCTACACTTTTTTTGTTTTGTCACTCTTCTGCTACTTCAATGATATCAAAAGTTATAAATAGGTAACTCTGAAAGATACATTTAGAAGAGAAAGGTCAAAATTACTTTCCTGTCTTCCCCATCTTTATCAGCAATTAATTCAACTTTTACCAGCCTGCTGCCTAGTTTTGCTACAGCTCCTTCATCTGTGTTCCTGGTACCCAATGTTTACAAGTAATGACATAGGCCTGTGACATTTAACTGCTGAAATCAGCCCAAATTGAATGCATTCAGCCAAGTGCAGCAGAGGCTGACACCCCATGAAAAGCTCAGAATGAAGTGCTCAGAGCAGTGGTTCAGACTTTACCATGCATGAAATACCCCTTTATCAAAGAGACCTCCATTGCCCTCCCCAAATCCTACCAAAGCACCTGTAAATATTGAAGTAAAAGGCAGGTGACCTCTGCACTCTGCAGAAATGATCCTCCCTTACCTTCAGTACCACATAACTGATGACATGGAAGCCAAGCCTTTTCTTTCCAAATTACATTATTTTTCTTCTAAATTACTTCCTTCTCTTTGTGGGGGCAAGGACTGAAGTCATTTTGCACATTTGCAAATATTCTAGGAAACATGGAGCTAATGCTCCTTAAAGTGTCAAGGTCTGAAAGCTTAAGCTATCATTACCAGAGAAACAGCAGGAAAAATTACACTAGGACTGTGTCTTAGTGTCACTGTTGAGGCGGCCATGACACACATGAACCAGTAACAGTTTCCAGCAAAAGGCTGTATTTATTCCAAAAGCCAATGTCATTTATGCTCTTTTGCATGTTTATCATTCATGCCACTCCTCCATTGGTTGCTCAACCACTACAATAGACTCACTGGCTATCATTAACTACAATATACTACCATTGGTCACCTACAGCATAAGCATTCAGGGATTCAGGCATTCAGAAAAATAACCTGTGCAGACATGTTGCTGTTTTTCTCTCCTTCTGTTGTTTAACTTTCTTGCTTCTGTTGGTACTACATTTTCATGGGTAAAAACGAATTGTTTTTCTTCTCACAGACTTCTCTCACAGTCCTTGTCTAGCTGGAGTAACAGGCTAAGCCATTATTTTACAAAGGCAACAAGGCCTTCATTTTATAAGGTTTTACCTGAATGCCACATCTTAACACATGGGCACAGTGTCTTGCTGATGAACAGGCTATTAAATTCTGAGAAAGATGTTGCCCTTTTGTGTACTCAGTTCTTCAGATTACTATAGAAACACAACTCATCTTTTCTGAGGCCTGATCTGAAAGAAGAGAGAAGGGAAAAGACACCGATGTATGGGAAGGAAGAAACAACTGAATACTGCATATTGCCTTAAAAGCTGCTCCACATAGTCATTGTTCCAAAGTTATCTTAAGATGATTCTTAATGCCTAGCAAGTTATTATCTCCCAACACAGAGAGATAGTTACTGACTGCTTTGCTGCAGTTGTCTGAAATAATTGACCACGGATGATTAGTTATTATATTTCAAAGTTGTTTGGCTTTATATCTTAGCCAGAACAGAAACCAGAATTCTACATTTGCATGTGTATTGCTTGTAAAAGAGATGGTAAGATTACATGCAGAAAGGTGCAAAATTGTGCCAATAGCCTGAGACAGAAGAGTAGCTTATACAGTCAAATGGATTAAAACCAAAACAAACCATTTGTTTGGTGGCATTGCCTTTCTTCTGTGCGTTTGTTTTAAAAATGCCTACCAAAACATAGAAAATTTGTTAATTTCTCCTAAATCTAATGGAAATTAAAATTCAGCCCTGCACTGCAGAGTGGGGCTGGCACTATTCCCCCCATCCCTGCATCTCTCTCACAAAACCATTCAGCCTCTCCAGTCCCGTTGTCAGTCCCAGTCAATTCTATCCAGAAACCCCCTCCTAATTTGTGTTACCGAAGAAGTGGACTTAATTCTCTGTGAATTATATAGCATGGGCCAAGGCTGGATGCCTTGCAAGAAGATTGATTTTTTTGCAAGATAGGGTTTTGTGAAACTAAGACCAAAGCTGGTAAACTTCTATGGGTCAGTTCTAGAGAAGGCAAGACTAGATCATGTCCTCTCCGTACTCTGGATTTTCTTCCTCTTTGCCCTTGCACTCTCTACTCTTTTAAATTAATTTGTATTATTTAGAATTAATATCATACTCTTAGAAACTTGCCAGATATCCTCTTTCTGTTCTCTGCTGTTGCTTTACCATCACTTTCTTCTTCCATTAGAATGTAAGGGGGAATAAAAAATATAGATCGTGAATTGTTTTTATCTGACTTTTAGATACTTTGCTAGATACAATGACTTAGCTCAGAAATTAGTGCTCTCCTCTGCATTTAGGGGAATTGCATTGTACCACGTGATCATGTATGCCTTGGAGATTATTTGCTAAATAAATTTAGATGACATCATTACAAATACACACCGTTATCCAATCCAGCCACCATTATAACTTTATTTGTTATTCTTTATTTTATTCTCACTTTATGGAAGTGCATGCCATTATCTCTGCATGTAATGGCTGTAGGCAATAGAGAATTGATGCCCTCACAGCAGTTAAGTATCTTTAGTCAGGTACAGAAATCAGAATCAAGAACAGAGAGCAATGAGAAGCCAGGGTGACCTGCAAACTAAACTTGTATCTATTCCTTAGGTCTTCCTAAAACTGGAATTCATAACATAACAATGTTACCCATACTAACTTAGGTACAGCAGCACCATCCTCTTCTTGCGGAGACTGTTTTCAATGTCATCAGGGAAATAAAGATTCTGGTAGAACAGACACCCACACACCCAGAATATGCATCCATAGTAGGTTTCTAGTGATAAAACTTCAACTGTTTTTAAAAAAAATCACACTGGTCCAATCCTAAGTCTTTCTGATGTAATTGCTTTGGGAACTGACAAGAAAGGTTTCTAATCATGCAGGAGAAGAGATAGACATCACCATCTCAGCTTATGCAATACACAACAAAAACACAACAGGGAAGAGAAGTCATTTCCCTTGGAAAGGCACCTGGACGTCTTTTCGTCATTTAGCATGTACTACTGAATTTCCAGATTCATCTGGTAAAGAATGATAATGAGTTCCCTGGACTACTTGTACCCTACTACCCTGACAAGAGTTGGGTTTTTTTAGTAGTAAGTAACGTGGCATATAAATGAATAATTCCCATAGGATGACCCCAAAGAAGATCACAGTTTAACTGCAAATGTTATTATAAGATTCTGTATGCAAAAATTTCTGCTACCTGAAATGCAAAATGACCATGCAGATAGTGAGAAAAGATCTGAAAGCACAGACACCTCTTTGTGTGCTCTTGTGCAGGCAGATGCAAACATATTTCTGGTCTGAGCCTGTGCTAGCATGGCACTGACCCAGTGCAGGTGCAACTCTCTCATAGCAGGATGTGTATAGCAGTAGGATGTGTGTGGGGGTGAGCCTTATCTGAACTGTAGCTGTGCAGCTTCTTCTTGGACACAGATCAGCCTGACCCCTATGTACATGGAAAAATTGCTGAGGGGCAGACGAGGAACAGAGATGGATTTCCTGACCTGTGATCCACATACCAACTGATAAATCCCACTGCCTCTTCTATGAGGACTTCGGTCATGCTGTGAAAAAATAAAAAAATACCCGGGTTTTATAGTATTGGTTGTGGAAGGACAGTTTGCTTTAAAACTGGGGTATATTATTCTATTGGGAGCCAACCTGAGTATGGAGAAATGTGTTATTATTTAAATCATTCCAAGACACTTGGACTCAGACAGTGAGAAGAGTTTTTAGAAGTTACAAAAATCAAGTTACAAATTATAGCAATTCCACATCAGAGCAGGTGGGGAGAGATGATATTTCTTACTGCCAGAGACAAGCCTTGCCTGGAGAGGTTACCTCTCTATTTGACTGCCTGATGCAGCTGGAAACAGAGAGCAGAACTTTCAAGCAAAAGCCCTTTGGGTAGAATGAAAAAACCACACCATTTTACCCAGTTATCTGCTGGTTTAATAGGATTTTACCATGCTGTCAAAGGCCCACCTTGTTTATATTCTTAAATCATCACATACATGACTCCTATTTAAACCTTTTTTAATCCTTTTCTTGAACATTTCATATCAAAGTCTATTGAATGCCAGTGAGGCTTTCTTAAGCCTCAGACAATGGAGTCTCAACTTCTCAGCAGTCTCAGAAACAAGTAGATTCATTCAGTAGCAGGTCTTTGCATTGAAGAAAGACTGAACAGCATTTTTCCTTCTATGGACAGAAAAAACCAGCAAATGTTACATCTTAATATTCCAATCTGCATTACAGGGAAATTTTCATATTTCATACTCTGGCCTACCAGCAAAAAAGGAAAGAAAAGGACCAAAGAGTTCTTTTTTGACATCAGGAATTTGAAGATGATTGTCCCTTCTTGGCTGCTGACTGTGCCCTGTGAGTGTGAACCAGGGCTCAGTATGAGTCTGACCCACTAAAGTGCCATGCAAACTGTGGTGTGAGGACATACACTGGACTGACAGTTCAGTAAAGTGAAATAAAATTGGGGAAATATTGAGTTTCTTGTACATCCTTCAGTGGAAAATTCAGGTGAGGCTCAAAACATCCAATTCCAGTTTCTGGATCAACAGCTGTAGGTTAAAATGGTATTGCACTGGTGTACAAATGAAACAGTCTGCTGCCTTCCCTCCTACTAGCGATCCTTGAATGTAACATGCTCAAAGGTTGTTTGATATTTTCTGAAGGTTTCTTCATATTTTTTAGACTTTTTAAAAATCTAAGTGTGGTGAGGCCCCTCCAGCAGTATTTGATGATGTAATGAGGTTGAAACACAAACCTTGTAGCATGGATTCTGTAAATTCAAATACAGAGATTGGACTAAGGAGAACTTAAAATAACCATTAAAATGTCCTTGGTATACTCATCTGTTTCAGTCTCTGTTCATTCTCTGTCTGTGGTGCTAACAACGTATTCAAAAGACCAGGTTACTGCTGATTTGTGGCTCTTGCAGAGATCAGTGAATTACACACTGCTGAGCATCACAGGATTTTTTGTGAGGGTTCTTTTTACTAAGAATAGAGTGAAAAGTAGTCATGGTTTTCGTTATGGAGATGATCTGGATAAGATGGTCTGTAAAAAATTGCTGAAGATATACCTTATCCCTGTGGTGACAGGAGAGCATATCTGCTGTCAGGTTCACTTGCTTTTTTGGGCACTCAGAGAGAGCTTCCTGCAATTGCAGAGACACGTGGGTGAGGACAGTTTCATTTTGGCTAAGTTGCCATAGGGATTCTGCAGCTGGAGCTGCAGGAGAGCAGGTTGTCACTTGCCATTAGCTTTGTTTTGATCCTGGGGCCAGTGTGCATCGCAGACACTGCCTGGTTAACTCCTCTGCTGCTGATGTGGGGAGAACAGTACGCAGTCCCTGCCACTGCTGGAGTTCATCTGGTCATTTGTGACTTATCAAAGATTCAAAGTAAGAAATGTAAGAGCTGTAATAAGCATTAATCAGTCAGTGTACTTGAAATTAGGAATCTGTTGCAGCCAGGCCTACAGCATCCCATGGCCAGGACCCACTTTCATTTAAGGCCATGCAGCGCACTGGAATAACATGCTATTACAAAGAGACATGGGGATTATTAAAATAGTGTACTTGCTGTCCACAGGTTTTAAAAAATGATAGTATTTCTTTATATTTTTTATTATTTTAATAACTGCCCATTCTTAAGGTAGACTTGAAAAATGCTGCTTCTGGGTATGCTCCCAGGTATGTTTCCTTCTCCTGTGACTGGTGAGAAGTATGCCCACATAATCTAGGACATAGATTTACAAGCTGCTGAAAGAAACAGCTGTAAAATTAAATTACAATGGTTGGTCTTGTCTTTTGCTTTACTCAGTTTATTTTAATAATGCCTGACACTCAGTCTTTGTGTGTTTCTCCAGATACTGGGATGGACGTACTGGACACGACATAGACAACAAAAGCTGGGACCAAAGGATTGCCTGTGCCACAGAGAAATTCAAAAGAAGAAGGATGAAATTGCAAGTATTTTGTCATCAAACTAATAATCTGTTAATTACTCTTCTTGGATGGACTGAGACCAGTCAAAGTCTATGTGGACAGACAGTGAACCCAGAGAATAGCATGGGATTTTGGCATAGAGTGGGCTGTTCTGAATTATATAAACAACACAATTTTCAGAGATCCTTCTTGTAGTAATACTTGTGAAACAGTCCCCTCTTCTTCTGAGCCACTGTAAAAGGAGGTAAAGCAAACATAGGGCAGGAGCCCTGAGCAGCCTCCAGCGTAAACACAGGAGATGGGGAATCCAATGGAGGCTTTTGGGTGAATGAAAAGAGAGAAGGTGGCACTGATGCTAATTAATGTTTTTAGTCTCTTGCAGAGTACATACTAAAAACCTGAAGAGGACAGCCATTTCTCTTTAAAGACAGTTTTAACACTTAAAGGAAACAGTAACACAAGCTCTGGTGAATTCAGTGATTCAGAAAGACCGTGTGAAGCAGCGTCTGTTAGTCTGCTCCAGATCAGAGAGTGCCCTCACCACACACCTCCCATTTAAATTCTAATGAAGAATTGAATTTGGAAGGGTGCTAGGCAGGAATCCAAACTTAAGGCTCCTATTTTTTCTGTCAGTAAGGTGCTGTATAAGCTTTTTTGAGAACCTTTACCTTTGGAGGAATGACTGATATTAGTTGCAGCCTGAGTGATACAGGGGAAATGTGAACTTTCTCAGAATGAAAAAAGTGACTTTTCAGCTGTGAAAAGTCTTTCTCATGCTACATATACTTCCTGCTGGTTTCCTTCACATGAGGTTTAGCAACTGATACAGTACATTAAAAAATCAGATGGTTCCCCCTAGGGCTATCACACGCAGTAATTAAATCAAACATGCACAGGAGTCACACAGGGGATTTGACAATGCATTTGAAACCACTGTGCTTCAAATACAGGCTGAAACTCATCAGTTCAGGCTGATCACTTTTTTTCCTGGACAAGTTTGTTCCAGGCATCCTGTTGGCATTTAAGCATATGCTTTACATTAAGGATGGGGGGTTCTGCTACAGGAACACCAAGCAGATGAGGCCCTGTATACGGATAGAGACAGCCTTATGCTCAGAAGTCCTTGCTCGCATGAAGGATTTCAACCACTCCCATAGTTCTTGGACAACATAGCAGGGCTGTGCTGCACTTGCTAGTCTGTAGCCAGCTTACTTGGATGAAATCTTAGGACAAGGAGAAAGGAACAAGAAGGAGCTTTTATGGCCCCTGAACAGGCTAAGCAGCATTCAAAGCAGAGGCAGATTTTTACCCTCTCCATGCAGCTAGATCCTGGGTCAGGAGCAGGGCTCTGGTCATCCCTAAGTGGCGTGGCATGTGGCCTCCTGTCCTGTCTGGGTTTGTTAGTGGGGACTACAGCACAAACAACAAAATACCAAGTAGTTGCCAAGTAAGCTATCAAGAAGCTGACTGCAATGTAAATGATACAATAAAAACATTGGAGAGGTTCTTTCCTCACGCTGCATAAATGCAACCCAAGTGAAATATTATAGTTTTAAAAACTGACTTGCAAATATCTTTCTGCTTCAATATAATGCTTTAGAAGTGAAACATAGCTTTGGGGTAACAGTGGGAACTCCCAAACAAACTTAATACCAAAGCAATATATCTGAATTTTGTTTTAGAGATACACTAGAAAGCAAAAATGCTTTCTTGAATGAAAATCTAGTTATGTGATAAAATTCATCTTCACTTAGAAGAACACAAGCAAAGCTGAGCAAAGTCCCCTCACGTTTTCTGAGCTGCAGCTGTAGATACAGGTTCCTTGTGTTAGTGGTTAGACAGGATAGCATCACTATCACACATGTCCTGGAAGTTATGACTTGTTCTTAAGAACATAGTGTGTGCTCATGTCCCGGGTTATAATGTAAAATGTATCCAGGGGGGTGTATTCTATTACCATCTTCAGGTTTCTGTTAAAACCAGGTGGGACAGCACTCCCTGCCTCCTCCCTCNCTTCCGAGGAAGACCAGATGCTTTTACTGGATCACTGCCTCAACTGAACTGCATCCATCATTTCAGAGGACTGCAACCACCATCCCTTCGGACTGCTACTGCTACCCTGACTAACAGGGTGTCAGGTTGTATCTGGTTCTGCCAGTTTAAACCAGTGTGTTTATTTTGTTTTGATTTCTTTTATTTCCTTTTCCTTCCCCTGCCTTTATTCTAATTTTCTTAATAAATTGTTATTCTGACTTGGTGTCTCCCACTGGTTTGTTTTTTTCAAACCAGAACAGCTAATTTCCAAAAGGCTTTTAAGCCTCTGAGGTTATTAAGGAAAGCAAAAAGCCCAAACCAACAGTCTCTACCACAGGAGAATGGGAAAACAGGTTATACACATGGGGAAACTTTATTTTCATGTTCTGTCACTGGTGGTTCTGCTGGCTCTGTGTAATGTGTGTCTTTGGGTGCTGAAATGAAGCTTAGCTGGGGGTGATATACAGGGATGTTAGGATGCTCTTTAAACCTGTTTTGAATAATGCCATTCTCCACCAACACATTTTTGGCAGCTTCTAGACGCTGCCAAGCCCTGCAAAGCAATGAAGTAGGGGTCATTAGCAGGAGACTTATCTTTACTTTAAACATACAGATTCCCTAATTATTTCTGCCTGCTCCTCCATGGCTTCCTCACTGCTTGTGGAATTTCAGAATAGAACTACTAGTAAGAAATGGACTCCACCTGGATCAGCTGCTGGCTACAAATTTCACTCCTACCTTGTGATCCATATTAATGAATATTTTGGCTAGCAGCAGTAGTCACAAAGCAGAGTATCTTTTTCTTTTTAACTTTCTTGTATCTTCTGGGAATTTGCAGCTATTTATAATCCTGACAGATGTTCCAAGCAGGCTTTCCTGCAGCATGTATTCGTCCTCCAACAATAACTTCGCATGTGGAGTGTGGGGTCATCCCTGCGGTCTGTACCAACTTTCCTTATTTCTTGATATATGTTTTATTGTCATGGATTGAAGTGTGTCCTTTAAGCCAGTGCTGCTCATGCAGTGACTGTGAAGGACAGAAGGCTCACAATCCCCCATGCAGTAGCCTATGGTGCCAAGAGTCTAAACAGCTTCATTTTCACCACTACAGCACCAGTCCAGCTCCACACAGTGCTGCAACACAAGTAGAAACTTCTCTTTCCCCTAACAGCATCACGTTCTCAGGAAGGAAGGCAGTGTCTTCCTGGAGTGTTCTGTGAACATGTGACAACCCACCAGGACATACAGGAGGTCTGCAGCACTGGGCATTTCTTCCACACCTGGATTCCAGGATCACTGATGCTATTCGGTTTTATCTGCTGGGGCAGTCTCAGTAACAATTACAATTTAAAAATTAACAACTTTGACATAGCAGTTTCTTCATTAGGCTAGACTGGACAAGAGCTCAGCATTCTCTTTTGAGCCATAGCTGTATTTTAATAATGACACCTCCAACATAATGAGTTGATTAATAAATAATTTATGTGGCTATTATACTGTTTTGCCTTTGATCTTTTCAGAATGTAACAAAATTCAAGACACACAGTGTCTTGAGATATGTAAACAAATAAAACAGAGGTATCAGCAAATACATATTGACAGAAAGGTGGGGTTTGGCAGAATCACTAGTTTTGCAGAGAAAACAATTACTGTAGTGTGTACATCAGTTGAAATGTCCTCAATTGAAAGCTCTTTTTACTCATAGTTGAAAGAATTCTTCTTGATAGAGGATCAGCAGACACCTTTTTTCTTTTAAATCTTCTCATCTTCTCTACTGAAAACAGATTTAGCTCCTACCTCTATTCTAGCTCAGCAATAACTCTCTTTTTAAGTCAGTCCTCTTTTGTACAAAAGCAAAAATCACAGCCTCTCTTTCTCACATCAGCCCTCCGAGTCATGCTGAGTTTAAAGGGTCTAATCCAGAGTTCCTAACCTGCCTGAATACTCTTTCTTGATTTTCTGTGGGCATCATCTCCATCCTCCTAGTCATTTGTAACCCAATCACCACCATGGATCTCTTTACTCTGAAATGATGTCTAATTCAGAGCAGGACTTTTGCATCTATAACCCATCACCACACATCATCTCCTCACCCTTTAACAGGAAATGTTGCCTGCATCTCTGATCAGTTCATGGTGTCAACTAACATTGTCCTTCCAATCAACACCATCTACAGTTTAAAAGGGTTTTATACATCTTAAATCCCAGCAGAGCTCTCTCTTTCCAGTTACTTCCTTAACATTGCCCTTTCTTATGATACATACTATGGAAAATAATTTAAAATCGATAATTAGGCTTCTGCTATACTGTGATTATGGTTTACTCTGGTGATCAACCTGATCTGTCTCCGGTCTAGGTGCTTCCAGTTTTTTGAATTGCAACCTCACACACTGGAACAGAATGTACAGGTCATAATTATGAAGCATATATCGGAATGAAATAAGATTATGCAAAGATCCTAGGGGATGGTGGGGGAGAGTCTTAGTAGCTGGGAAAAATCTGTTTTGTATTGAGGGATGCTGACAGACCAAATTACCCACATTTATAACTTAAACATTTTGACACAGGTGGATGGGCCACCATCACTTAACTGAGAAAGGGGACATTTACATGTCATCTATATATACTTGTCACCTATATGGTCCAATAAACACCCTGTTGATTGTGAACTTCTCACATGTAGAGGCAAATTAAGGGGCCAACCATCACTGGACCTATGGATAGGTACCAAACAGAAGCCTGAATGTGGAATATGATGCTCAGAGTGTGGTATCGGTGAAATACTCCATGTGGTTTCCAGGCTGATTTTAAATTCTGACTATTAAAAGAATAACAAGCGAAAATACTCTTTGCATGTTGCAAGCAGAGGGTATACCAAATTATGAGACCGTACTAGTAAGTAAAGAGCTGAAAAAAACGTTTCTAAGTGCAGAAGATGTCAAAGGCAGCACAGATTTTTCTAGATAAAAGCTGAGTATAGGTTTTATAAGTTAAGTGCTAGAATGCTTTGAGAAAAACTACAGTTGTATAAATATTGACAAAGTAGCTGAAAGACATGAAGAAGAAGGAGGTTGGTCCTACATGGTCATTTATTGCTACCCAATACTGAAAGAAAAAAATACCTCTATCTACCAAGGTTTGTACTGCTTTTCTCTCCAAATAATATATTATATATTGTAGTTGAAAGACACTGGTGATAAATGCAATAAAAAATCTACCACCTGAAACTACCTTGCTTTTCTTTGCTTATCACTTAACAGACACTTTTTTATTGATATAGTGAATTAGAAATGGGAGATTAATACATTATCACTGTTAGTCTTAGTGGTTAATTGCATTAATTTCAGAAGTAAATTAATTCAGCTCAGTGCAAACAGCAAATCAATTTTTTTTGCTGTCATTAGCACTAATCAATAATTAATTAGGATTATTAAAAATTGTTAGCATGGAATTTTTTTCCAATGCAGTTATCTAAATGCCAAATTTATTTTGCTGAGAGTTTTGCATAAGACTGAGACAGTTACATGGTCATGGAAAATAGGCTGAAGGAAAGTTCAAGCTGAGAAGTAGCTTTATGAAAGCTTTATGACTTTCATAATCTGTATATATAATGATAACTAACAGGTTTTGGTTATATACCTGTAATGACATTCACCTTCCTTGGCCTTCTGATTTATAAAGAATATAAAATAACTTATCAAAATTCCACAGTTTGTATTCAAAAATTATACATTTCTGGTAAATGTTCTCCATGAGGAGTACATACATTCCTGCAATCTTCTATGTACCTTCCTAGAGAAATAAGCTAAATACACTGATTTAACTGAGGATGTTGGTGGTAGAACATCATTTCCCCAGAAAAATAATTTGGAAAACAAACATGCCTAGAATTAATGGAAATGTAACAAAAAAATTAAGATATCTCCAGCACAAATTGACTTTGTTTATTGGCAGCTTGAGGAAAGGTATTTATTTTCTTTCCTTCACCTTTAACAGATTGCTTCCCTTGAGGCCTAAATTCTAAGTAAACTGTTATGATACTGTGCAACAGATTTGTCTAAGCAATCAGCTGAAATTTAGCAGTAATTGTCTATGGTGATATTTTTGTCAAATTTCATTTTGAGATCTCAAACTCTAGATCATTCATCATATATTTCTGTCTGCAAAATTCTCTGCATTAGATACTATGGGAGTATTTAATCCATAGAATTACTGGTTTTCATATTAATGAGTTATAAATGAGAGCTTAATTACTACTAATTCCTTGAAAATCCACTGTTGGTGATTATAATCACTAACGATTAGATTGTTAAACATTCATCATTGTCTATCTTTAGGAAACTTAATGAGAAATTATGGATCAAATCTCAGTTTCTGATTCTGCTGCCAAGTGCTGGTGGAAGAGAACCCCTGCTGTCTGTGAGCAGTGCCAGGTCACCACTGGTGTTACCCCTTGGCACTAACACAGGGGCTGACTGGGACACAGCAGAAGATGTGAATCTCCTGTCATCCACAGCCCACAGAACTGTCTCCAGGGACTGTTTCTCCTGATGTAACTCAGAGTTCTTTCATCTGAATCTGCTTTTACAAAGCCTAACTACCCCTGAAGTTTCTTGTTTCATTATCAGACAATGAGGAGATAAGTCACTTGAGATCTTTTCATCCATTTTGAAGAAAAATCACCCTGTGTATATTTTAAATAGTCTTTACCTGGGAATTTAAGTTAAGTGGATGACTTGGGTAGAGGTAGATAATGACACCATCCTTGTTCTGTTGAAAGAGCTGTATGATCCAACAAGGGAAGAAATGTGGTGACAGCCATTTCTTAAACCATCTCAATGGTGCTTTCAAGTGAACATCTTTCCAAAGTAATAATTTCTTCCTGCTCTTTTCAAAGCCCTTTTCTGCACCTTTGTCAGGTGCAATTTACTTTCTGGAATAGGAAGAGACTGCTAAAAAATAATCTGAATACAGTCTCAATAGCATCCTACACAATGGCATCTCTGGTAAAATGCATCTTAGAAAGAAAGAGAGAAATAAAAATATTACTGCACATGTTCTATATACATAATTCCCTCTGTATATCTTTAAATACATACAGAACCTAAATAAATATGTATGTGTTCTATACATGGTTCTATTTAGATACATAGAAAGACATATATAAAGAATATAACCCTGTAATTCACTTAAATACATAAGTTTAAGAAATGAGGAATCCCAGTGATTTGAACCAAATGAGTGTATATTTTATATTTAAACTTTGCTGCTGAACTAGAACTATGAATGAAAAAACTTGAATGAAAATTAATCACTACCTGTACTGAAAATAAGTTTCACAAAGAAAAACGTGTTAATATAAAATATCAGACCACAAATACAGTGAGAAAGGACTATCTCCTGCCCTGTTACATGCGAGTTTCAAGCTTCAGTTTACTGTTTGCTTTCTCATTTTGAATATATTTGGTATCTAAGCAACTCATAGTCAGAATAAGATAAAAAGGAGTGTGACAGTTTAGTATAAATTAAATAATTTAAAGCTCTTCAGAAATGCATCTTGAGTGACATCAGTGAAAACTATGTTTGATGAAAGATCTAAATGGAAATTTATTTTGCTACACATAACCAGCTATACTCAGGCATGAATTCTATCTCTAGAAACTGCTACTAAACAGTTTTGGCTTGTTGAATGAAAATAAAAGTCACACTTACTAAATTTAAGGAGTTTTACTGGGAAATAGAGATTTTTGTAGGAATATATGGACACTGATATGCCCAAGTAATTGGCATAACTGTTCAGTGGTCTTCTGTGGTAGTTTTTCATTTGCAGATTTAAGAGTCCAGGATTTTGTGTTAGTTGCTTCAGGTCAGTCCTGCAAAAAACGTAGCATTATTGTCCCAGAATTTCAATCAATAACAATATTCTTAATAATTTTAAATTATTAAATCTATACAGAAAAAAAAAAGAGTTTTATGTCATGATAATAGTGGTGGCACTCTGGATTAAAAACAGAATCATCCTGGGTATTTTGTTTGAGCTGCAGACTAGAAGATAAATGAGACAGGAGTGGGGTTCCCACTCAGTTAATAAGTGGGCTTTTGGAAGCAAGGCAGCAATCACTGAAGTACCTTTTGGTTTGATTTAAGCTGGACTGGCTCCTTCAGAAAGCTCTATTCATAAACCACCCAAATCATAGGACCAGAAAATGAATGGAAGTGGGGACAACAGAGAGAGTGAGACTCTCCTCTGTGAGCTTATATGGATTTACATCGTGTTGAAGTGACCTTGTGAGGGACTGCAGTCTGAACCAATGAATCTCCAACAAAACCACTGAATTGAAAACTACATGTTTAAAAACTGACCTCTCATTTTATGATTCTTGCTCAACTCCAAACCAAATTTCAGATTTGCTAAGTAGTCATCCACAGAATGAACATCACTAAGAACTGCTTCCAAAGTACTTAATTTCATCTCCCACATAGTCTATACAAATGTGGACTTACTGAGACTTTTCATTTAATATATTTCAGATTTTTTTCTGAAACACAGTCCATCTGTATGCAGAGCAATCTGCCCCAACAGAATCCATGGTTTCAAAATCTAGAAAAAAAGGTATATCACTGTGTTGGGAAGCATATGCCTTGATATGACACTTTAAAACATACCTATTGTTCTAAATTAAGATTTTTTCACAAGTCAAGAAGTTGACTGAATTAGTAATACTACAGCTTTTGTCCACATATATGCAAATTCAGTAGCAGTAAAAATAATTTCACCATATTATTATGCTTTGTCAAAACTGTGATAAATAGGAGGCCATTTAAAAAAAACAAGACTGTACACAAATTTGTATAGATAACCACTAATCAGATGTAGGGTTTTTTTTTTGCTTCTCTTTATCTAATTTCATTCAGGTTGTTTTCGTCCATTAATTTACAATGTATATCTAAAGATCTGAAATACTGTTCAGGCCAAGCTATGATAATTGTGCATGAACATGTGTATTTCCAAAAAAACCTGACTGCTAAAAGTAAGACCTGCTTGATTCACACAAGTCTTATTTACTTATTTAACATTTCACCCAGCTCCAGTGGAGGAGTTTATCACTTTAGCTTTCATAACCCAGCATGCAGTTGTCACATTTATCCCTCTAATACCGTATGCATTGTTTATGCATAATATAACTTCAGCTGTTATTTGAACCTACGGTTATGGATTTTCAGAGCTTGACTGGAGCAGAGGCTCCACAGACCTGGCTTTAAGCGGTTTTGTGTATGAATACATGTAAGTTATGTGCACTTTAAATATGTAAGTTAGGTTCTACTTGTCCACAAAAATCGTATTTGTTACCTGGCGTGCAAACAAGCCGTTAATTATATACACAAGGGAGACAATGATTATTTATTTCCGAGTTGCACAAGCCTGGGCACTTGCTGATTCTAGAAATCAAGCACCCCAACTATCAAAACTTTTTACTATTTACACATTTTAGCAAACTAAGGAGTTAGTGTTTATTTTCTACAAGTTACAGAGTTCTTTTGTTAATTAGTGTTCTCTCTTCTGTGAACGAATGATTCTCTCGCTTCTCATGGTAATTAGTCCGCGTGCTCAATCTTTCTCTTCTTTTGGGTCTGGGGGTCTCTTGCGTCTGTGGTCACGATCTGCCTCTGACGGGATTAACTTTTACCCAGTCGGAGCTGATTTAGCACAGTTGGCTTTTATAGTTTTCTGTTTATCTCGGGAGTTCTGCCAACTGTCCTTGTGGCCGACAAATCCTGCATCGTTTGTGTCCACTAGCAGTGGAACACCCTTCTTCCCAAGCCTTGTTAACCTCCCCCGAGGTCTGAGATCACTGAAACACGTCCAGCCCTAAACCTTAACACGGCCACTCTACCAAGTAATTTGCCTTTCTAACACCTGGACACGATTTAGAGCTTGCTAGCCTCCCTCTGTTCCAGGGATTAATTCTCCCTTCTTGTTGATTGGATTTCAAAGCATACATAGATCAAAGAACATCCTTTCTCAAGGAAAAGTTTACATGTTCCGCATTTTGCAACACCCTCACGCCTGTCCCTGTGGGAGAAATGCCTCAGCCCTGGGGCTCCCACAGCGGCTCTCCCGGTGGGATAACACACGGTATGCTGCGGGACACCCCTGTTGGGTAAGCGCCGGTTCCCCTCACGGCCGCCCCGCCCCAGCCGGACCCGCCGTCCCCAGGGCGCATGCGCGCGGTGCG
>VZTN01003413.1:1558-23021 GCA_013400515.1 Erpornis zantholeuca | reverse complement strand
TTTTTTTTTTTTTTTTTGGCTCTGTATTCCTTAAAGTTATTCAGAGTTTTAGTTCTTTAAAGGACCTTCTTTCTGCATTGGATACAAATTGCCTGAATTTATCCAGTAGCAGGATTAGGTCATATCTGCTGATAATCCCTTCAGAGACACAAAATGTTTTTGGAGTGGGGGCAGAAAAGGAGCTGGTTTTATTGATTTCTGGCAGATGTTCTTTTAATTTAAACTATATCTTAATTTTTCTTTTTTTTAAGACTTCATTATCAGACAATTTTAATAATTTTCCATTTAGTAGCTTTTCAGAGCATAACAGCCAAACATCAGGTAGGAACCAAAGGTCTATTTTTACAGGAACATTTTTTTCTGCATTTAATATGAAAATCATTGTGTTTATTATAGTTGGAAATGGTTATTAATTGTAATAAACCTTATGCATTTGACAATACCTTCTAGTCAGTTTCGTTATTTTGCTTTAATGAGCTTAAAAGGTTTTTTTATTATTATTTTATTGTGCTGAGTGTAATTCCTTCCTGTTGGTTGATGGTGATAGGATAATGCATATCATATTTCTCTACTTCATAGACTTTACATATAACAATGGGGAAAGAAATACTGAAGTCTAAGAAGTTGTTAGAGAAGCACACGAACTTACAGGGAAACTTAGGAGCAGGTTTGTTGTAGATGGTTTGAGCTCCCTTTTTTCTGTTTTGAAATATCTAGCAAGAAAGCTAGCAAACATTTAATGTGTTAAAAAAGTAACTTTTCCCATTATTCAGAAGACAGGAAAGTGGTATTACTTTAATCGTGTTTGGAAAGTTGTGATCTTCATCTTTTTTTTGTTTGTTTTTTTGTTTGTTTTTTTCTTTTGTTGTTTAGGTCTCTGACAAGTGTAATGGACAGTGCAGAAAAAGGCCTGTCCTCGGCTGAAAACTTAAAAGGTTTTATTGAGATAATAATTCCATTACTGATTGAGTGCTGGATTGAAGCATCTCCTGCACAATCAGCTCCCATTCTCGGAAACCTTTTGGAATCAGAATCTCAGCAGCTTATGCAGCAAGTGCTTAGCATAATACATTTATTGTGGAAACTCACAAAGCGACATGATGAAACATACAAAATGGTAAGGGAGAAATGATCCATGGCATAATGATGACAGTTCATTTTGTTTTCATTAGAAACTAGCAGTTTGATGATTTGAAATACTGAAGATACTTTATTAAGAGAGAAAAAGCCTAGGTGTTGAGTAGATTTTGAATCTGGATGTTGCCTCTTGCTGTAGAAGAGAATCTGTTGAAACTGGGCCATGAGCTCAGTAATAGTGTCCAGGAATCCTCCTTGACAGACTGCAGCACAAAAGCTTTTGAAACTGAAAGTGGTATTGGAGAAGAGGAGCATTTTGTCTCTCTCAGATAACCTCTAGAATATAAATTGGAACAAAGTGTAGTATGGAGTTGCTTCTTCTTGGTTTTCTGTGTTGATAAATTTTGTGGGGGTGGGTGGAAATGAACAAACCCTAAATGTCTGGAAAGGTAAAAGATCATGGTGGTCTGAGTCCTGTATTTGCTTGGTGCAATCTGTGTTGCTGTGTTATGATTGGTAGGATCATAAGACATTGATTTTGTTTGTTGATAAGGATTTGGGGAAGTATCCTCTGAAGGTTTTTTTTTTTGCCCAAGTTATTTTCTCCATCTTTTATTTAGATAGCTGAATTGCTGGTTTTGGTAACTTTTGCTGTTTTTCAAAAAATTTGGTGAATTGGAAAAAGAACACAATTTCCACTTCAGCTGTTGAGAGTAGTTGGAAGGAATGTCTTGACAGCTCTTGGTTTAACCTGTGTATAGGACTGTAGGTCCCTTTGCTAAATGAAAAGCTATGGGTAGGGTAATTATTGGAAAACATTTGTGGAATCGTTACATTAGACCAAAGTTACCCAGCCTTGAGGGGTAGATTCAATATCTCTGAGCAAAACACACTGTTCCTCTTTTTCCTCCTTTGTCTTTTCTAGAGGCCCTCTTGGAAGTGGCCAAAAAGCAGGCACTTGACCAGGTAAATACCTGTGGCAGCCTCCTATCCCTAGCCTTTTTCTGAAGGATCCTGCAGAGCTGCTGCTCTTAGCCATAGCGTGCCTGTATTTTGGTTGCATGATTGACGTGCTCCTCTGTCAAGATATGAACTATTTTGAATACACAGATGGATTATGACCTTGCTTGTGGGGAGACAAAAAATCTGAGGTTCATACAGCTTGGTTTTTTGTGGAGCAGAGTTCACTTTAGAAAAGTGATTTGTTTCATCTTTATAGTTACTTTTATATACAAAATGCATTCAAATAGCTCAGTTAGAAAATGAAAGCTTTGCTTATTTAATAGCCCTTGGGCTTAGAGGCCAAAGTGGTTATTACAGTCACTGTAGAAAACCACTCTGAATATGCTTAGTGGAAAGCTATTGATCTTTGAAATAGTTTAATGGCCATTCTCTGTTCTAAATGGTAGAATATCAAAAAGATTATATTGCTTGGTCAATTTGGTATCATTGCATTGCTTTTTAGTGATGTGTTCTGCTGGACACTGTGGAATGGTGACTGTCTGCTAACCTGCAAAGTAAAATTATTTTAAAATACTAAATCATTTTTCCTCAAGGATGGTCTTTCTACTGGAAAGTGTTTAGTTCGTGGGCTTTCAGCCACAAGTACATTACTGATAGGGAAGGATGACAGCAGCATTGGAATATGTTTTAATGGAAAGCTCAGGACAGCTACTACAAGTTAATCAGAGTCCACTCTGATTTTAAGAACCCTGATAAATTGATATAAGAGTACTTTCAGTTCAGTTCTGTAAGTCAGTTTAGTATTGCGTATATCTACATAAATATGTGCTAAAAATACAGTGGTTCAGTTAGGAACTGAACTGTAGTTAGGTTATATGTTGTTGCTCAACCTTAACTTAAAGCATCTTGTTAGACCCTTGTTTTGTGAACCTTTATGCACAGCACTTGAAAGTAAAGATATATAAGCAACTTGCAAACAGATGCTAAAGTTCCTGGTTTTCATTGAGTCCAAGAATGAATTTGGGAAAATAATTGTCTGTATTTATTTTATTAACTACCATGCTTTCTGTCTATCATCTGCTCTCCTTAACAGGAGCTATGGCTTCGAATGAATTACCTGGTTGATTTCAAGCACCACTTCATGCGTCATTTTCCTTACTCTTTACCAGATACGGTAAAACACAAAAAGAAAGAGCCGTGCAAAAGGTAAGAATAAAATCAATGTCAAGTAACAGCTTTTAATTTCATAATGAGTGAGACAATGTGAGTCATGCACTTTATTAAATATTAAGTTTTTAATGGTGGAAAAGAGAACTTTTTATTGTGTATTGCTTGAAGATGTGTGGAGATGCCTTTTTAGGAAGGTTACATTGCTTCAAATTGAGAAATTTTAGTTGTTCTTTGTAAAAGTATTGTATAGGAAGTTGTCTGAATAGCATCTACTAGAAAATGAAATGCTGCCTTAGGGAAATGAAAGTATTTAACTCTTGATCTGGAATTTGCATATTGCTAAATGGTGATTTGTTAGGCTGGCTGGTTTCATGTTTCTGCATGTTTTCTTCAGTTGACTATTGAATTACATCAAAATGTAGTTCAAACATTCTTTTCACCTCCATACAGTCTTCTCTAGCTGTATTGCAGGGCTGGGTAAGCACAGCCAGGAGAGGGGATGGGGCAAACTGTGGCTGTCCTGTATTGCAAAGCAGTACTGGAACAGGAGAAGCCAAACACACATTACTTCACTATTGAGCTATATTAGAGCAGATGCACCAATTCTCTTTTGATACAGACCAGTAGCGAGTTGTCTCCCTTCTCAGCTCCCAGATGTGAAACTAAATTCATGCTAAACTATTGTGAAATCATTCTGCACCTTTGCAGTGTATGTAGAACACTGATGCATGTACAGGGGGTATCAGCTGGTGTCCATTTTTGTTTCAAAAATATTTTTTAAAAATCTTTTTGTTCTTCCCTCCTCCTTCCCTTAGCAACAAGAACTGTATGAAATCCTCAAACAACGTAGACCATCTTTTACTGAATTTAACCTTGTGCGACATAATGGTTTCATTAGCAAGCACTTCAACACTTCAGACAGACTCTGGTTGGCTGGACATGATAAGGAAATTTGTGACAGATACTCTTCAGGATGGCAGCAAATTGAATAGCAAGCAGGTGAACAGATTGCTTGGGGTGACTTGGAGACTAATGCAAATACAGCAAAACAAGGGTAAGATGAGTAGTTTCTGAAAAGCAAAATTATGCACTGACAAAGCTTGAGTTATTTTAGCTTTTTCAGGTCTGCATTGTACGTTCTCAGTTCTTACAGAGGTAAATCGATTTTCCTGGTCATATCCCTGCATGTAGCATTGTGAACTTTATTTTTGGAATGCTGTTAGATTCATACTGTTGATATGCAAAGTATGAATATATTTGTGTATCTGTTTTCTGGTTTTACTTCCTAAGATACTCTTATAAATGGAAAGATGAGCTTTATATTGAAAAAGTAATTACTAGGCTGTAGAGGTGCATGATACTTTAATATCTCAGTCCTTATTTAAGGTCATTAACACAGCTGATAGACTCTCCTGAGTACTGTAAGATGACCATTTTAGTTCTGTGGTGATAGGAAATGCCAAGATACTTTTGATGGAAGCTGCTGTTGAGTATTTTCCAAGATGTTTGATTTGAATCATTTTCCAAAAGAAAACATTTCCAGTTATGACTTGCAGGACTGGTACAATATTTTAGCTTGCCTTTTCCTTTCATTTCAAGTACTGCTTGGTTGTATTCCAAATGAGACCTTGGATACAGGACTTCAAGAAAGGACTTTTTCAGTGAACAGAAAAGTGACAGCAGTCTTTTATGTTTTACCAGTCTGATAAAAATGAATTCCACATCCAAGTAGTTTATAGAAAAGCCCTTAGCAACAGATACAATATGTCCCTCAAATACATTTTGGCAGTTAGTTATATTTCCTTCCAAATCCATTTTAATTGGGAATCTGTCTATTCCCATGTCCCTGGTGACGAAGGAATTAACTACATATTCCTATCTGCACTTCAAATTTAGCTTTCTGTTGAAGGCAAATAATAATCCAAAGTCGGAGCCTGTCACACCACCTGAGCTNGTTGTAAAATGGAAAGTCCCTCAAATGTCCCTCAAATACATTTTGGCAGTTAGTTATATTTCCTTCCAAATCCATTTTAATTGGGAATCTGTCTATTCCCATGTCCCTGGTGACGAAGGAATTAACTACATATTCCTATCTGCACTTCAAATTTAGCTTTCTGTTGAAGGCAAATAATAATCCAAAGTCGGAGCCTGTCACACCACCTGAGCTAAAGCAGAGGAATTGGTACTCAGACAAGTAACTTCCAAACAGTTGTTAAACTGTTAAATCAGATACTTCAGGCCTTTCTTTGTAATGAAATGTTGATGTATTTTTTTTTTAACTTTGCCAGACTTTTACCAGATAGTGGATAACTATGGCTTGTGTTTTTCTACCCAAAGTGGCCATTTTAGTGCAATAATTTTCCTCAAGAATCCAGAAAATAAATAAGCTTTTAAAAAGTTATGATGAATTTGTGAAAAATCAATATGCATGATTCTTTTTTGCTGATCCTGCAAGGATTCAGTGGGAAATTGGTTTCCTCATAAAGCTGTATCTGTGTGGATGGTTGATCTCATCCCTTCAAGATAATCCTTGTGCAGTACTAATAAGATGACTAGATGTCAGATTGTAATTAATTTACAAGCTGTAGAGGAGATACAGCCTTGACATAGGGACAAATGGGCTGATGGTTCAACAAGGAGAACTGCCAAGCCCTGCACCTGGAGAGGAACAAGCCCATGTGACTGTACAAGCTGGGGGATGACCAGGTGGAAGCAGCTTGGCAGAAAAGAACCAGGGGTCCAGGTGGAGCCAGCAGTGGGCCCTTATGGCAAAGGAGCCCAGTGATGTCCTGGGCTGAATTAGGAGTGTTGACAGCAGGTTGAGGGAGGTGATCCTGCCCCTCTCCACTGGTGTGCCCACTCCTGGAGTACTGTCTCCAATTTTGGGCTCCCCAGTACCAGAGAGACATGGATGTACTGGTGAGAGTCCAACAAAGGACTCTGAAGATGATGAAGACACTGGAGCATCTTTCCTGTGAGGGAAGGCTGAGTGAACTGGGATTGCTCAGTCTGGAGATGCAAACATTTGGGAAACATCTCATCAATGTATGTAAATACCTGAAGGAGGGTGCAAAGAAGAGAGAGGGAAAGGCAGGCTCTTTCCAATGGTGTCCAGTGGCAGAAAAAGCAGTGGGCACAAACTGAAACTCGGGAGATGCTGTCTGAACGTCGGGAATGCCCTCTTTACTGTTAGGGTGACCAAGCAGAGCCACAGGTTGCCTGTAGTGATAGTGGAGTCTCCATCCTTGGAGATATTCAGAAGCCATCTGAGTGTAGTCATAAGCAGCCAGATCCAGCTGATCCTGTTTCAGCAGGGGTGTTGGAGATGATGACCTCAGAGTCATTCATTCCTACTTCAACCATTATGTGATTATATGGAAGAAAAACTTTCCTTCCTTGATTTTCTTGGATTTGGTTTGTTTTTTTTTTTTTATGGTGCTCTAGAAATTTTCAACTCTATATTGTTTCAGATAGTACTGCATAAGATGGTACTTACAAAAAAATTAACTCTTGATTTGTTTAGAACCTATTTGACATTGAGATTAAAGCCTGGAAGGGTATGTGTTTTTTAGAAGACAATGCAAAGTGAAAAATGAGCCATTACTGAAAAAAAAATAGAGCACAATGGAAATCAAAAGAGGGGAAATTTACATAGAAAAACCAAAAGAGCTAATGAAAAAGAGATTAAATAAAAGCTTAGTGAACCTCCTGTGCATTATGCTGCACAAGCATGGTTCAATTTTTCCAGATTGCCTCTTTTGATTAGGGATTTACACTCAGGTGAAATGCACATATCCTCCTTTTTTCTCTGGATGTCTAGAAGAGCTTGTAGCTTCATTGTCTGAAGATTGCTTAAGATCAAACCTGGGACCTCTCTGTAATTAGGAGTTCTGCTCCTTTTTTGCATTTCTCAGGTATGACTTCAACAGTAGCTGGCCTGCTAGTTGTATTTTTGATAAATTTTCTTCATGTAACAAAAGAGAGCACACCCATTTGCTTCAGAAGAAGGCTTGACATGAGCCACTTAAAACTGAAGTATTTTAAAACTCATGAGCTCTCTTCAGCTGCATTTTGGACATCTGTATAATGTGAACCTTTTAAAGTATTACATTTTAAGAGTACCTTTTAAAATTGCTTCCATTTTTAAACTTGTCCTGTTCACATGAAAAAATTCAAATAATAGGACCTCTTTTACTTAATATGCCACAGAGTTATTGGGAAGCAAGTGAGGATTCTACTCAGAATATTTATTTATTTTTATATTTTTTCAGTTAACAGTTCATCAATTAGCTATAAACTACATAAAGATGTAATTGTTATTCAGTTAAGAATAAGCCAGTGTTCTGTTTAAAAAATGCTGTCCAAGGTGAATCTTCACCTGAAAAATAAGTGAATTGAGTAAGCTGATGGTTCTGATGCATTGCAAATAATTTAATAATATATCTTAGTTACAGGAAATATTAGAATGTGTTTTATTTTCCTGTTGCAAAAATACATTAGATTTCAGCTTCTAAATGGTTCCTGTGTCATGCTGGCATGTGACCATGCCATTTCAGGTGATTTTTGTAGTGTGCTTTTTAGTGAGAATCCCTATATGGTAACTTGAAGTTGAGTAAGAGTTTTACCGACAAAGACTGGCCCCTGATTGGATTCAGAATAATTTTTAGAATGGAGCATTCTTGACAGTCTCTGTGGACAGAAGCTGCTCTCTTCCATGTGGAACACAATACTTTATCTGGTTTTGTACACATAACTTAATAAGACTGGTCTGTATACCTGCATGGAAAGACAGATGTTTCTAAGCTTTGGTTTATGAAGATAATGAAGTGATTGTTGCTATTTAAGTATGTCTTAATTGGATTGAATTCCTGGGGACCACAAGCTCTTCTGAGACACACTGAGTCATGTATTGCTTAAGTTTTCAGATGCTTTCCTATTCTTTCCATTCTTGTCTTCTCTGAATTCAGGTATTTTTCTGTGCTGTCTTAATTTTTCCATTCAGTGGTTTAGTCTGGTTTCCAAAGAAAATGTTTGGTCTGTTTCTCAGTCTGTTGCAGTAAGTTCTGTGTTTGCTGGCTAGGTTTAGCCAATTTCATCACAATGGTAGAGCTTTCATACGTTGTTTTTAGTCTGGTGATAACACATGGCTGATGAGAGCTTCAGAGAAGGAAAGGTTTCAGGGGAGTTAACAGTTCTCCTTGCAGTGTCTTGCCAGCATCCTCTTGAGGTACTTATATTCTGGTTCATTAGCAAGTATAGCTTGGAGCCAGCTGGTTCAGAGACAGGGAGAGCTGGTGAAGTTAGCGTGTGTGGCAGGGAGAAAGGGATAGCACAGAGAGAACTGAAGGCACTGTGACAGTGAGGTTTTGGGGAGCAGAAGTAAATGAATAAAGATTGGTCTGAGGTTCCCTCTACTGCACTAGGGGAAAAGGATTGGAAGAACTCTGTGGAAAGCAAGAATTTATTGGTTCTCAGCTACCTTACAACCTGTACACTGTCTTGTCTTCAGGAAGTTCTGAAGTTTTCAGTTGCATGTTGTCTCTATTTTCTGGCTCTTTCACAAGCTGCACAAGAAAGGATTGTTTCAGTGGTTTAGAAGTCAGTCCAGTAGCTACTTTAAAACATTTTGGTACTTCCTTGTGGACTTTAATGTAGACAGTTGTAGGAAAAGATTACAGCTCTGTGTGTGTGTTCATGTATAAAATCAGGAGATTAAAAAGTATTACTTCTTTTTTTTTTTTCCAGTAGCAACGGAACCCTTGATAAAAGCAGTATATATGCTATACCAGCAAAGGAATCTGCTCTTTCCAGTTCGTACATTGCTTTTGAAATTTTTTAGCAGAGTTTACCAAAAAGAAGATTTAAGGACACAAAGAATCAGGTAAAAAAAAAAAAAAAAAGAAGGCATATTCTTTCTCATTTGAAAATAGTATATTGACTTCAGGAGTGAGAATACTGAATTTATATGTAGCTGTCATAAAACTTCATTCTGAATTTGTTTTGGTGCTGTGTCACTGAAATTTAAGGTTTTTTAGAAGACAGTCATTCTCTGTGAGATGGAGATGGATCAGCTTAGTTGTCTGTCTTAGCGTAAGTACTAGATAGATCTTAACAACATAATTTTTAGCTTGAAGTACACTGCTACAAGGTTATTGTTACTGGCTATGTGGCAGTCAGTGGACATGTCAAGATTGTGCAGCTATAGCCATGGAGCATTTCCATTATTTCAGCCTGAGGTCATGAGCTTGTCACTTAGTGCCTTTTGGTGTTCTGATAGTGGCTGTGTAACCTTTCTGACTTGCTTTATTCAAGAACAATCTTCTGGTTTTTTGGGGGTGTGGTTCTAAAGAGACTAGGTTTAAGAAGGTGTTGTTGTCCTTCTGGACTCCTGGTTCATCATGGGATATCTATTGGATCATGGGCCGCTATTAGATATCTGACTTGTTTCAGATGTACTAAGTAAGAGGAGATTATTCTCTCTATGTAACACTGTTACAACAGTTTTTCATTCTTCAGATGTGTCCAGATTGTCTCCAAATCTTAACTTTTCCAGAAAGTATTTTTTAGTCAAGTCATCTAGTTCCAGCAGTGCAAAAACCTTAAACACAAATCAGGCTGCATCAATCCTGGCTCGTTAGGGAATTGCAGGTCTCCTTCAGGTACTGTAAGGCAGCTCTGATGCTTTGGGGAGACCTTCCCTTCTCCAGGCTGAGCAACAGCAGCTCTCTCAGCCTGTCTTCATAGGAGAAGTGCTCCAGACCTCTGATAGTCTTCATAGTTTCCTTGGGCTTGCTCCAACAGGTCAGTGTCCTTATTTCTGGGGACCCAGAGCTGAATGCAGCACTTCAGGTGGGGTCTCACCTCTACCCCAGAGCAGGGTAGAGGAGCAGAATCTCTTCCCTTGACCTTCTGCCCATGCTGCTTTTGATGCAGCCCGAGACATAGTTGACTTTCTGGGGGATGTGATCTGTTTCTGCCACAAAAAAAAATCAAACCTGAGGTCTCTCAGAAGTCCTGGCATCTACTTACATAGTCAAGCTTTGGAAAAATTCCCTTCTACAGCTCTTGCTTTGTTACATCTGTTGTGCTGATGCCTGAGTGCATGTAATTAGATCTATAGATCTACAGCTAGAAATAACCTAATGCTACTCTCTGAACATTATGAAAACTGTAGGGAATATGAAAGACAGGGAAAAATGCTTGGGAATATCCCATTTTCTTCCTCTCTTTGCAGAGTGAAAAAGAGATCTTTTTCATACTAATTTCCCTGAGGTTACATAACCACTGTTCTCTGTACTTACCTGAAAGTCTGGAGCATCTCATTCAGTTTCATGTGATCATATGACTATGTGGAAAGCTTTAACTTTCTATCTTTAGACATCACAAATAGCAGTAGTTTTCCTGTTGTCCCTCTTAGTCTTCTGAATGGATGGATCTGTGACATTTTTAGTAACATAAGAATGAAATCTCAAAAATTCTTTGCAAAAAAGTATGACTACACTTACGTCTGACAAGACATTTGAAGACAAGTATAGTATTTGTGTACTGCACTGATCCATTTCTTTCTTTTAGAAACAAGTGGGGTTTATAAATTTCTTCAAAATGTGGACTATTCAGTAGCTCCTGGATGACATTCATGTTGTTCAATTCAGTTTGATGTCGTAGCTCCTTCAGACCTCCTCTGACTGTTCTCCTCATTCTTTTATTTTTTTCTCAGAAGCTTGTCAAGAATAGTCTGAGAGGAACAGAATTCATATCGGAGCATTTTTCCAGAACTTTTTTGTGAATTAGTTTATTTTTTAGGTGTGTTTGATTCAAAGGATTAAGTAGGAGCTTTTGGCTTGTTGCTTGCTGCCTTGTGGAAAAAAAAAAACCAACTTGACTGATTTATTACACGGTTCAGAATTAAGTTTTGTCTTGATATTTTAGTTACCTTCACCCCTAATCACTGCCCACACACGTGTGGTCACTGTGTAAATACGCATAGTGTGTGTCTGTGTGTGGGTGTGCACATATGGATTTACATACTCGTAAGAGTCTGAAAAGGCTATTCAGCCTCACAATCTGCCTTCAGCACTGACCTATGTGAGGTGCTATAGGAAAAAGATGAGAATTACTTTTAAATAATACTGTATAAGCTTCCAACTATTTGAAGCCTGTACTTCCTCACTGTGCAGAGCTTCTGTGTGTTTATCACTGAGTGGATGTCTGTATCATGGGCTTTTAGCGTCATTGCTTGGACCAGTCTAAATCAAGAGCAACTGCAGCATCCTCTGGCAAGGAGTTACAAAGCTCAACTGTGTCAAGACCCAACTTACTTTTGCTTGTTTAATCCTGGCTCCTTAGAGCTTCATTTGATGCTAGCATCAGCTTCCATCTGTGGGAAGATGAATCAGATGTTTTATTCTCATCCACTATTTCCATGTCAAGTGATTTGAGATCTCTGAGCCCACCTCCAACTCACCCACTTCAATTGTCAGTTCTCCAGGTTTCTCCTACTGTTCATCTCTATGCAAGGCCCTTCTTTCTTGTGCCATGGGTACTTAATTTCCCTGAAAAGTTTTTAGTTGACAGGTCTTTGAGGGTGAAATAATCTGTATCATCATCATGCTACTCTTGTTGAAATCTTCAAAGACCTACTTTGAACAAATTGATTTACACTTGGCAGTTTTTTTCTTCTTGTGATCATCAGTATGGTAATATGTTGATGAAATGCTTTTGGTTGGTTTATGAATGATATTTGATTTGAAAAGCCAGAGTGACATAGAAATTTTAGCTTATGAAAGATGGGATTGGTCTATACAGTTTTTTCAGTTTGAGCCAGAAAGGAGAAATAAAAGCAACTTAATCAAGAATGAGAACAGATATTTTTGTGGGTTTTTGTTGTTGCTTCTTTTTTTTTTCTCCAACTGATTTTTTCCCTCTTTCTTTAGAAGTCGAAGTAAAGTTTTATCTCGTTGGTTGGCTGGCTTACCTCAGCAGCTGGCTCTGCTTGGCTTGAGGAACCCTGAGCTTTCCAATCAGCTCATTGATATCATTCATTCCGCTGCTTCTCGTTCAAACAAGGAATTGTTGCAAAGTTTACAAGCCACTGCTGCTCGAATATATGGTAAGACTTTTACACTATGGCACAAGGTATTCTGTTCCTCACTTGGCAGGCAGGTTCCTATAGGTGGAAAATCCTGTTGTTTCCCAGGTGAACATAAAGACTGGGTGGGGGGCAGGGTTGCAGATTGGTTTGGTCCCCTGGTAATAAAGGTTAAAATGAAGAATGTGTGCCATTTGCTAAAGGATAATATAAAGATTGAGATCTATGGTTCAAGTTAGCAACTAGTTAGACTGGTAACTTTAGTTTTTGTGTGTCAGAGAATCATAGAATCATTTAGTTTGAAAAAGACCTCTAAGCTCATAGAGTCCAAGCAGTATCCCGGCTCTGCCAAGTCCACCACTAAACCATGTCCCCAGGTGCCACATGTTTTTTGAACACTTGAAGGGATGGACCAGCACTTCTCTGGACAGCTAAGTCCAATGCCTGGTGACCCCCTCAGTGAAGAAATTTTTCATAATAACCAATCCAAACCTCCCCTGGCAAAACTTAAGGCCATTTCCTCTTATCCTGTCAATTGTTACCTGGAAGAAGAGGCTGACTGACTCTCACCTGGCAGCAAACTCCTTTCAGGTAGTTGTAGAGAGCGATAAGGTTCTCCTCCAAGCCTCCTATGGTCTAGACTAGTATTGCCTTATTTTTTCTCCTTTTTTTCCCTCTTTGATGTTGGTTATAACGTCCTCATGTCAGCCAGTAGCCGGGGTAGTTGGTCAGTGCAGCCGGGGCGTGTCCGGGCGCGTGCTGACCGTGTGTTGTGTGCCGCAGATCCGCTCGAGGGCACGCTGGTGCTGCTGCCGGCCGAGGCGCAGCGGCGCCTGGTGCAGCTCGTGTACTTCCTGCCCTGCCTGCCCGCCAGCCTGCTCGCCTGCCTCAGCCGCTGCTGCATCATGGGCAGGATGTCCTCCGACCTCGCCGCCACCCTCATCGGCATCCTGCACATGAGGTACCGTGCTCTGTGCCCGGCTCTAGCCAAAAACAACCCCGGGTGTGAATACTTAGTCATAAAGTGTGAGCTTTGTCACCAGTTTGCACACAGAAAATCAATGTCACGTGCAGGCGCTGGTGGTGTGAGGCGAGTTAATGCTTGAGTCAAACTTTATTCCTTTAAGCCTTTTGCTTTGACTCTGTCTCTGCACTGCCTGATTTTCTACAGGACGTGATAAGAAAATCGTACAATTGTTTAGGTTGGAAAAGACCTTTAAGACAAAGTCCAACTGTTAATCCAGCACTGCCAAGTCCACCTCTAAACCATGTGCTTAAGTGCCATATTCATCTATCCCTATTATTTTATTGTCTTTGTATATATTAATGAGTCTGCCAGGAATTGTCATCTCTAAATACTAACATCAGTTCTGAGTCCTTTCAGTAAGGATGCAAAGCAGCAGTAGTTTATTTCTTACAAAACCTGTAAGGCTGCACAGTATTGAGCACCTTCTACCCAGAATGTCATCACTGGTGGTTTTTGTTCTGCCACTAATTGCAGCTTTTCCTTGTAAATGCTTCAACCTGACACAGCTGATTGTGAAAAACAACCAACCAGTTTGTTTTCTCATGGTCTGCTTTCTTTCAGCTCACTTTTTCTCCAATTACCACACCTAAATAGCCAAATTATAGTTGCTAGGCAAGTGGGGTTTTTTTTTAAATTATTCATGCTCTTGTTTTTTTTTGTCCTGGCTTGAAAGAGGGTAGGTTTGCCTGTGAAGTCAGGGAGGGAGGCTGCTGTTCCATTGAAGTGAGTGGAGGGCTTGGTGAGATTTCACAAGAGTGTTTTGCTTTGCTGCTTCTTGGAAAAATATATTTGTTTTTCTCTGTTGGTCAATATTGTGGAACCTTGGATAAACAAGCAGGTTATTAAGCTTATATGAATTATGCTTAAAGTGGTTCTTGATGCTTTTTGGAACTCAAACATTTTTAATTAAAATATGACAAAATGTACTGTCAAATACAGACCTGTTTGTGTTATCTGTGTAACATGTTAATAAGGTGATTAACATAAGAAACAATAGTGGTGAAATTTATGTTGTGTATATAATGCATTACTTCTGTAAAAGTGAAATTCTATCTAGTTTTGGGAAGATGGACATCAGATTTTGCTCTCAGAAATAAAAAATTGTCTGCCATATGGCAAAGTACAACCAATTCAAAGACAGTCATTTTAAGAACTAAAGTCAGTAATAAGTGCTCAGGTGCTTATTTTGTTGTTAGACTTTAGTGGATCTTTAGTGTGTGAGACTTTTGTAGTAATGGAGTGTCTGTTTTCTAAAAGTTACTGTAAAGCTGCAGGTGGGTTGTGGGCATTTAATCCTTTTGGCAGAAGATGCAAGTGACAGATGGAGGGCAGTGTTCTTACCAAAAAGTAGGTTACATTCTGACAACAGAGGAGGAGGAGTAAATTTTTCGCTTTCAAAGGTGCAAAGGAAGTATTTTGATTTTAATTTATGGCATTTGGAACATGTTTTAAATTTAAGTTGGATTCAAAGATTGTAGATAATCAACCTAAGAAGTCCATCTGAAATCACTAAATGAAAGAAAAATGTACTGATGTACTTACAATGCTGCAGTTTCTTGTATTGATAATCCTTGACAGTCCTTTCTGGAAGCCTGCAAGTTTTGATGAAACTTGAAAAAAAAGATTGCTCTTGACCGAGCCTTGTTTTTATATGGTAAGGTTCTTCTCACTTCATTGAGAGGGATCAGTATTAAGAACAGGAAGTTGATTAGTTTTCTTTAGAAGCACATCTGGAAATAATACAAGTTCTTGGAAAGATTAAAATGACTCTTTCATAGACAAAGTGAATGCAAGGCATTGAAAGTACATTCTTACCTCTAATATCCAAGTTAAAAACTTGTGCAGGTTTTAAAGTTTAAAAGCTTATAGATGACAGCATTTTTAGCTTTGGCTTAGGTGAAATGTATTTTAGACTCCTTTTTTTCTTTTCTTTTTTTTCTTTTCTTTTTTCTTCTGTTCAGTCATCATGACTAAACATTTTATCCTAAAAGATTAATCTAGGATACCTTAAAGACTTAGGTCTTTAAGTAGGTAAGAGGATAGAAATGTTTGTGGCTGCTAAGGGAGGTGTCAAAAAAAAAGTTGCTTTCTCTACTTAAATGTGCAAAGATAGGGAGATAAGTAATAGTAAATATTAACTTTCCAAGAACAGAAGAGTCTGATACTTCTTTTTCATTGGAAAATAAGTTGTACGGTCTAGGCAACAATAGTAGGTTTTCTAGATATGAAAACCTACTAGCTGGGCTTTATGAGCTTCATAACCTGTTATTTCACACAGGATAAATGAACCAATTTTCTTTTTTTTATCAGAAAGGCCGAGCTGAACTATTGTATCCAGTTTTGTAGCTTGTTTTTAGATAATGACATGGACAAACTGGAATGAGTTTCAGGAAGAGTGAAGAATGATAGTCTGTAAATTGTGATAATGGGGAATGACTGACAAACTAGCGTTTTAGGCAGATAAGCCTGGGAAGAAGTTGCAGTCAGTTGTGTAAAAGGCTGTTGAAAACGAATGGGAGAGTGCAGTTTTAGCAGGATTAAAAATACAGATCTTAAATGTCAAGAGAATGTTTGGTTTGAGTGCTAGCAAAATTTTATGTATGAGATACATACTGGAATAGGCTGTGAGGCAAGGGGATACAAATATACTTTACCGGAAATACTAATATCAGGCAATCAGGTTGGACATGGGGGGCAGAGGGCAAAGCCTTGACAGAAGTAGAGGGATTGGTGATTCCTGGTCATCATTTACAGCTCTTTTGGTGCTCAGAGTTAAACTTTCAGGTTTGTCAAATGAATGGTGCTATAAAAAACCGCAAGTAATTCCACATTTCTGTACCACAGCTTGGTTCGTGGGATACTTTCTGTACTTTTAGATTAAGACTTGCATGGAGAAACTGTCTAAAACCCATCAGGAGCCGTCATTTATGAGTACCCCGGTGCTGTCAGTAGATGGCGCTGTTTCTCTTCCGCTACATTCCCGTTCTCTCTGTGCCGAGGGGGAACTCTCCCTAAGTTTCACTTCTCCTATGGAATCTGCTTATCCGTCATGATTTAATGTTCAGGAGCGTCAGAGGGCTTGGTACTTGTCCTTAATTTCTTCAATAGCCTTTATTCCCACAGTGTTTTGACTGGCAGAAGATGGCTGTTTTTACATGCATTCGAGAGTGCACGTATGGAGCTGTGTGTATTTGTCAGGGAGCAGCTACGTTAAGGTGGATTCGCTGAGAGTACCTATGGATGATAATAAAACTTGCAGTTTTTCCCTGATCATTAGAAACTCAAGGAACTCATAGGTTTTTCTGTGTGTGTGTAAACTATAAAACTTAATAGTAAATGTGTCCAGATGGCTCAAAGCACAGCCCTGTGATGGTATCAGTGGTAACATTAAGTTATAGTTGTGTGTTACCTTTCAGACTTTTTTTTGTTTATTAGAAGTGAGTTTTGAAAATATTCAATAGTTTCACTTTTTATTTTTGCAATGGTGAAGTGACTACCCAAGTGGTCTGTAGGAGCCCCTGTAGGAGCCCATTAGGTGAGCTCTGCGTGTTGAGAATTAAGATGATGTTGACAATATTTCCATATAGAATGGGAAGGTTTCTGATCCTGGGAGGTTGGTTACCTATACTGTTAAATTATTAGAATGGCTTCTGTAATGCTTTTGGTCTACATTCACTGAAGTTGGCACAGGCCAAGGACTGTTCTGAAAAAAAAAGCTGAAATGCAGCCACCCCATTTTGGATGCTGGTATGAACACAGCCAGATTTACACTAATCAATCATGATCTATCTCCATGCCAAAGAACAGACATTGCTGGTGTCGGGGTCACTGGAATGGCTACAGCTGGTAAGTTTCAGATGAAACTGAGGATCAGAGAGTGTTGTAGTGGCTTAATTTCCCTGCTCTTCTCCTTAAATGCCTGCCTTGTGCCTAATGTATGAGATCTAGATGTAAGTAGCTTCAATAAATCCAGGCAGGAAGAGTTCTCAGAGATAGAAGTGTGCCAGGGTTTTGGGGTATAAGTCATACAGAAACAGGTGAGGAAGGGTGTGGAGCAGCATGAATGAACAGTCTGTCACTTCTGCCTGAGAAATGAGAGAGCAGCTTCTTGACAGGAGATGAGCTCTCCGAGTTGGCCTCTGATTTAAACCTCTGATGAGCTTATACTTATGGAGAAAAATGGAAGGGTCTGGCTAGTATTTTAGAAAGTGTTTTGCATCAAATCTACTGGGGTGATTTTTTTTTTTGTGGTCTTTAGGTGGTACTACTTTGATATATTGAGATAGACAGTTCATCTTCATGCAGCGTGCCACATTTCCGGAAGAATTAACTTCCGTATTTATTTTTCATTTATGATTTATTGGAATAACTGTTAAATAAACATATAGTAGTTCTCTGCTACTTAAGGGTGGATGGTTTAAGTGCTGGTTTGGGATATATAATATATGGCATGAGTGGATCTTTGGCTTGAAATTCCAGTCTTAGCTTTGCTTAGACAGTGGAGTTCTGGTAATTCCTTGAGGCTGTGGATATGGATAGGCAGACAGTTCTCTCCGGGAAGTGAAGAAATACATAAGTTATTGATGGTCTGATAGGGACTAACGTAATAAACTTTAGCAGTGTTGGAAGTACAGCTGGAAAAAATTTTGGTGTAATCTCCTTATGCCTACTTTCTGCATTAATAGGGCAGAAGGGCTGCTTCAGAATGGTTTTAAAGGACTAGTGAGGCATATGCTTATTTTTTGAGCACTTTCTGGAAGGCTGACTTTGAAGCAAATATTTTTGTCAAATATGGAAACGTATTAAATGTTGTAAATGTACCTTGTATAAGGTAGGTTACTTTGTTTGCCTGACAGAGTGGAGGTCTGCTGTTTACATACTAAACTCTGTACTGTTACAGTTGCAGTGAAACCCATTTGTCAGGCTCAGTGTTCTTGGTTGCCACTCAGTGACTTTGTGGTGATTGAGGGTCGGATACTCGTGCAAAGAGACTTATCTTTTTTCCTTCCCTTTTGTATATAGTGCTGTGTTTAAAATGATTAATATATAATCTGAGTATATACTGTTATGCATTCCATTCTGTGAATTGTGGATTAAGAAATGCAAATTATGGGATTGTGATAAAATATGTACATCAGGAAGTTAGATTGCTGACTTCATGGGAAAATTTTGCTGTCTCCTCTCATTCCTTGAAGTACAAATAAGGAAAATGAAATGCAATTTATTTATGTGCCTTATTTATACATAACAGTTATGGTTGTTTTACAACTTTTTATCCATTGGAACAGTGTGTCTGGAAATTATTTCTCTGTAATAGAGAGTTGGACAGATAATATTTCACTGTCTAGATAAAAAACAATGGGAGTTAATTTATGGCATTTCTTTCTTGAAGTAGCATGTCCATAAATGAGATCTCCAGTGGCTTCAGACAGCCATTTCTTATTTTTGTGGGACTTTTCCCCTCCTGGGGTCTCACCAAGAGTTTTTTCTGTTTCTGTAGAAAAGGAGAAGGGTGAGGACCATATAAATAAAAGCTGAGTGCTCTCTGGCATACATTGTATGGGAGTTCCAAGTTCTCAAAGGTTTGAGATAACCCTGGGGGTAACTTGCATTCTGCTTGATGTAACTGTAAATGGACTCTTCTCTTAAGAGGTAGTGCCTTTAAAATATTCTGCTGCTTTCTAGACTATATTGAGGGAGCTCAGCTGGCATCTCATCAAGCACCCAGTCATGCCTGTTGGTTCCTGCTATCCTCTGGACTCCGGTGCTTAGAAAGACCTGAGATGGACATTTTAACATTTGTTTGCTATAAGGTGTAAAATTCAGTGTCTTCAAATATTTTACTGAGGGATGTTTTAGGGTTATAATAGAGTTCTTTATAGGTGTTTTCTTTGTAATTAAATGCTACTTTTTCTTTATTTAGCCATCCTAGTTATTTTATCTGCAACCTTTTGTCAGTATGGCATGAGGAGGCACAGTGAGAATGCAAAATGTAGCTAACGAAGACCCTCTATGCTACTTGATTGAAGAATTATTGAATGCATAATTGTAGTCAAGAAAAAGAAAAATAGCACATCCCCCAAAGTGTTTGCAGCCTGGAGAGAACTTGGAGAGGATATTGTAACCCATTATTGTGGTTAGCAATACTGATAGAGCAACTGAATACAGTAAGTCTCATGCAAATAAAGTGTAGAAAATATACCAGAACAGTATATTTAAAAACACATCAGTAAAATGAAAGTTTTGCCAAAATAAGCTAAATCCATATTAAATAAATAACACAAAACAAAAAAGAGGGAACTCTCAATTCATTACAAATGGTATATAATGGAAAGTCAGCTCAGAACATCTTGGAGAATAAGACAAAAATCATACATGTATAGAGAGGTATAGTAGTTATGAATGGGTTGCTAGGAAAAATGCAACAATAGTAAGGTCTGTGTTCACTGGAGTGCCTTTTATGGCTGTATTTCTACACCCCTCAATTTAGAAACAAAAGTAAAGGAGGAAAGTATTAAATGGTAACAAAGTGCTCAAGGCACTATTGAATAAACTAAGCATTAGAATGTGCTTTCAAAATGCTGGTTTTTCACTGTTGGGGTACCACTATGGATGAAGTGTAAAAAAATGATCTGTTTTCCTTGCCGGAAGATGAGAAAGGATCTGTAGTTCTTGAGAATCAGACCCTGGGGTGGGTTACAGTGCATTCCTTCATCCACATCTGGTCAACAAATTTCCTTTTTCTTGCTCACTGTTTTGTAAATGTCTAGGACTTGAAAGAGTGAGAAGTCCAAACTTGCGTTTAAGGACACAGCCCCTAAATTTTCCCCCAGATTGGTTGTAGTGTGATGTTCCTAATCAAAGGAGAAGAATTATATTGCTGCACTGCAATTGCCGCTGTCGGTAAATGCCGTTTGCTCATTAGTGAATGTTTCTTCAGATTTGTGCCTTCATTTATGATGTGAAAGCAGTGCTTTTCTTCAGACAACCTCTGCAGCTCTGGAGCAAATGAGCAGCTGACAGGCTTACTTTTAACAATGCATAGCTTAAATTGTTGTTTTCTTAAAATAGGCTTCATATTTTTCCTCAAATCCCTGGTAATTCCTTTCAGATGTTTGTTGTATTTTGCCACATTTGCAAATGGAAAGACTTGATCCTTCAAAAGACATAATGAAAGTTAAAACAAAAAACTCACACTAACAAACCAGTGCCTACACATGGTAACCTGTTGGAGGAAAAGGAAGATAAAAACCCCTCACTTCCTTTGGACCTTACATTCAGGCCCTGTGCCACCTGGAACTAAGATGGTCCAAATGATGAGATGGGTATAGGGTTGGAGAAGTTTTCAAAGATTCAATTTTGGGAGGTGGTTTTTAGCAATTTCAACATCATTTTGTGACAGTTATGGTCTCCTGTCTTTTTCAGAATTGATATGAAAACTGAGAGTGCTGATCCTCATTAGCAATGAAACTCAGAAATGATTTGATTAAGTTGATGCAGGACATGAGTTTATACTTTATTGCAGTTGCATTTCAATCTGACAGAAATTATTTTTCATTAAACCTGAACAGGAATGAACTGTGCCAAAGCTGAGATAAATATTGGCACAGGGCTTTTTAATGTTTTAAAATAACATGTTTTACAGAAGTGCAAGTACATGCCTACACTGGGAGAAAATGTTGTCTGTTTTACTTCCATAAAGGTGCAACAGTCCTGGTGTGGTACTTGCGTGTGATTTTGCTCCTTTCAGTGTGTTTTGTTGCTTATACACACACACTTCCTGACTGACAATATGGGAGTGTTTGGGATGTATTGTAACATACTTTCTATGCTCACAGGTAATTCCATAAGTGATCCATTACCTCATAATTGACAGGTGTTTTTACATGTAAGCACTATTTTAAATGGCAGTCAGATAATAAAGCTATCATTACACAGCTGGCTGGCTGTAAGATGTGAAGAGTTCCATAACAGTCCTGTGAGAAGGCTGGCTAGAAGACACTTGTACAGTGTTGTGGTTTTATCAGCAGGGCAGTGTTTCTGGGCTCAGACAGTGACCCCTGGGCAGTGTGCTCAAGGATTTGAATGGGTCTTCTAGAGCTAAGGGAAGGATGCTGCAGTATTTGTGTGGAAGTCTC
>VZTN01003412.1:38175-48441 GCA_013400515.1 Erpornis zantholeuca | reverse complement strand
CTATTACTGCCCTTTGTAAAAGATCACATTTCTAGATGCAATCAACCCAAAAAGACTCCTGCTAATTACAGTATTAATATTAAAATTCAATACATCAAACAAGTAAGCACAATTCTTACTTTAATCCAAAGTCTAAGCTTCAGAGCTGGTTCTCTGTGGGCTTATTAACCTGGGTGTAGGACATTAGAGCTCTGGTCTGAAAGCAGTACATATATATAACCTTAATGATGGTCAAAAACAGGGAATCAAACTAAAAGCCTGAGAGCTGACTATGTTGGAACAACAGTCCCCTTATTATGGAGATCAGGAAAATCATCAGGTTCATACATATGCAGTTATCCCCTTTCCCAATTCCTACCTTGCTACTCCTCTCAAACATACGCAGTGAAATTACTTGATCAGTGTGAAAAACAGGGATAAATAGACAAGGTTTTGCACAAGCCAGTGTCTGAGCCTGGTACAAATACTGCACAGTACAAGCACAGGATACACAGTACTTCCTTGAGAACTACAACTTGAGTGGTTTTTTCCTGACTACAGTTACAGGTACTGACTGAGAGCTGTGCCTAAAAAACATCACTAACTCGCTGTATCATGCTTCAATGGAAAAAGGGATAGTTTTAGCTCAACTAATTAAATCAATATATCTATTTGACAACTTGCAGCTGCTGGCAATCTGCAGATGCAGGTGGATCACAAGCCTAATATTTTCTGTTTCCATTACTAAGGATCCCTGATATGGTGTCAGGAAAAATATTTTCCCCAAGAGATACTATTAAGATGCTGCAAGACCATGTGACATTTAAAAACTATGTTACACTGGAAGACTAACAGATGTGAAAAATATGTTTGCAATGGACGGATGCTGTCTTGGTCCCACTGGAGTCTGGAAAAGATTGTTTAAGCATCTCTGGTACATTTCTGCTACTATTTTGGTCATAGGCAAACACTTTCCAAAGAACTGCAATGCAATTAAAAAGGAACTTTCATACTGGGGCAGACTGCAATAATATTCTCTGAAATGAGAACATTTATGCCAATAGCAATCTGTCTTGCCTGTAACTTTCTATTACTCATATTATGAAAGAATTTTCTGCTTCAGTATAAGGGGTTTTTTTCCTTATTAGTCCAGTTTCTGTTGGATCTAACAGTTTTGCTCATTTGCTTGGCAACTGAGTGATGCTGGAAATAAGCAAACACAGAAATGAGAATTCATTGCAAGTGTGAGAAATGCAGAAAAAGGGACTCGACACAAACAAGGAACAAATTCTCAACTTCAGTGCAAGTATAAGGAAGCAAACATGAAAATTCATCACATCAAACTACTATTGTATGCCTCTGACATAAAATAGCCTCCTCCCTCATTCTGCTGTTATCCTGGTTTGACCCACATCTCAATAACATCTTTGTTACGTTTCTGCATTCAAATCAATCCTTTTCTCACAAACATTCTCTTTGATGAAGAAGTGTGCAATATGAACTCCATGCACCCTGCCTCTTCCTGTATTTATTCCTGTTGTTCTAAGATCTCTTTTAAGATTACTGCAATGTAAGAATTCATTTTGGCAACCTCTGGCTGAAAGCATTGCCCTCTTGGAAATTTGGAATCATCTCCTTCTTAAGGAACTTAGAAGAAATAACTCCATGGACACAGTTAAGCCAAATTAATCTCCTTCTGCCATGCTGATACCCTTTCAGGGTATCAGTCCTTATTTTCCTCTCCACACATTCTTCTTTTCAAAGAACAATGGAACAAGAAACCCAAGGGATCACAGCTGCAAGACTTGCAGATAGGGACCACAGGACAGAACTGCTCCCCAGGCAGAGGGGTCACTTGGAGCATTGCACCAGCAAACAACTGAACTGAGGGAATCCTGGAGATTCTTACTGGGGATAATACATATCACTATAAGCAGCAGGTAGAAATCAGGGTCTCTGGTGTTAGTTCTCAAGAGATTAAATGTTTCATGCTGGAAATCTCTACATAATAAGTCATCAGTTGTTAATAGACACAAATCGTCAAGGCAGCAATGTAGACAGTTTAATACTTGGTATTGGGAGAAAATACAGCATGTGTAATCCCAGCCTTTGTCAGCACAAATGCAGACAAGCAGTAGATTATCAGAAAAGGCTTTATGAAAATGTAGGCTTTGGTGAACTGAGTTCCTGGATTTTCTGGCAGAAGAAAAGATTATTGCTTAAACTTTTATACAAGTTTAATTTTATACAAGTGCTACACATCCAAGAGTAAAGCACTGAACCGTCTTTCTTCATGGGTTTTATCCCACCACTGAAACATCAGCACCCCTAAAAATGTTTTTTTTCTCTGGGCAACAACAAATTTTGATGTTTCTAAGCCAAATGGCAGCCTTTTTCCTATAGACTTGTTTGAAGAATCTATCTTATCCTGGAACATCTCAGAAACATCAACATGAAGAGCTGTAACATTGGGATGGCAGGTTCCTTTCACTAGACAGAGCAGTCAAACAAATTCAAGTTCCTTACTATGCTTTAAGAATGTAAGACGGCCACATCTAAACCCAAAGCACATATTCTGATATTCCCAAGTCTTTATAAAATTAAAAAAAAAAAGGATAAGAAAAAAAAATCACACTTCTCTTTGATCATAATAATGATGATGCCTCAAGTCACAGTGTGAGAAAAAAAAATTTACTTCAGTTTCCACTTCATTCTTTGCTCCACTATCCTTTAACAAACATCTAACCCATCACAGTTATTATCTTACTAAATTCTGATGTCCTTCACTCATGATAATTTCAGAGGAAAATACTTGGGTTTAGAACTACATAATTAAGTAGCTTCTAATTCTGTTTATAGGACTAAATTCTACTTGCATATGAAGGTCACTATCAAGACTGTGGTGTGAACTTCAGAAAATGTAAAACATAGCCTGGAATATTTTCTGGCTTCTATACAGCTGAATGTCAAGAACTTCCTATAACCTTCAAAACAGTTCTGCACTACATACAAATTAAATAAAACCAGTAACAAAAAAAGCACTTTACAATGAAAAAGTCCAAATAACTTCACTTAAGAATTATTTGAAGAAAATACCTTACCAAGTTGGAGCCACTCTGGGAAACATGGTGTCCAGCCTCTGAGCAGCACACGGGAGGTTCAGGCACATGTGAGTCATTTCCTGAATTCAACAGAAAAAAGGTGTCTCCAAGAAAACAGTCACCATGCTGAGGATGCAAAGTGCTTCTGGCAAAGGGGTCAGGGTGACAGCACCACTCTTCAACTAAATCACTCCAGTTTTCACTCGGTAGAGGAAGGACTCTGAGAAATTTCCTTAGAGCAAAGAAGAGACAAATATATCAATATGTTATAATTCATTTCTAAGACACTAAAAGAGAGCTTAGGCTTCCTACAAAGAGTAGGGAAAGTATGGCATTTTCTCAAAAGGAAGTGCTTGACTCTCTTTTTAGCCAAAGGCACTTTCTTTGGGTGAATTCTGAGAAAGCAATGGTTGAGTTTCCTGCCAAGTCTGTGACGAAGCATTTCCCAAGAGTGAATCTCCAATGATTCTAAGGTAGAATTTGGCATAGTCGTTTCTTGAAATGAATCACATGGCAAAAGTAAAACAGTTCAACCCAGTCATGAAAAATATGACAATGAGCATTTTCAATTACAATTATTATTACTTCTTGTAAAGTTCCTTTGCACCAAATGTTGTGTTGTTGCACAAAACCAACAGAAACAGACTCATGCCACAGCAAGATTGAGCATGTTCTTTGTTTCAGATACCAGACCTGAAAAAGCTAAAACCTGACAAAAATACTACAGTACATCTTCATTAAAAACCCCAAATGCACAAAAGAACTAAGAAAGGATAATTCAATCTTAATTTAGATTTGGATACTCAGATCTAACTTTCAGAAGTCATACACCGAAAAGGCAAATGCCTTTCTGCCAGGTAGCTGTATGGACCAAGGATATTGCTCCCTGAAATACTACTTTGCTTTCATTATCAGTTGTATTGGATTTGCATTTTCTGCTCTCTGCCTAGTTTCCTTGAATGCTTTCCTTTTGTTACCCTATTTCTTTAGCAGAAACCTTTACACTGAGTTTCTTGATTCTACTCCATACTTAAAACTTGCAAAAACAACTTTCCTTATAGTGCTACTCTGCAAATAAAATCACAGCTGCTAAGCCAACACTTAGGCATCTTCCCTTTCTTGCAGTTCCCAGACTAACATTTTCTGAAGATGTCAGTTCTTCCCACTGTAGCTCCTTGGCCCTTTTGAATTGTTCAGTGGTTGAAAGAAAAATCATTTATTAAAAAATCCTTTTTTTTCTAGAAAGACAATACGTTTTAAACTCTGCTTGCTCCACCTGCAGATGCAAGTTGGAATAACTCATCCTCTGACCCAGCTTTATCAACACTACACCTCTCACCACTACACATATCTGTCTTCATTTTCTGTGGTCTTATATATTGCTTGAGATAAAACTCAATTCTGCCAAAGTGCGATTTTAGTTCTGGTGTTGGCCTAATATGATTCTTCATCAGCCTTTACAATTAGTTCCAGTGCCTGGACTCCTGCTGCTGCAAAAAAGTCTTCCTGTATTGCTTTTACACAAAAGTAAATCAAAGCTGGTATTGCTCAGCAATGTTTTTACAAGGGAAAAAAAAGACAGAGACTACTTTAAGCTGCAGACTGATCATGTCCTGTTACATTACATCAATGTTTCTTTACTCTCACAGCCTACAGTATCAAGCTTTTCATTTCTTTCCCAACAAAAGTAGTTTTTCCAACCAGCAGGAATTTCCTAAAAAACTCCTCCTAATTCTGAGTTATACAGAAAATATACTATTTCCACTGTGTTTCAGACTTCTGCCTGAAACATAGATGGGAAGCCATATCCAGGATCACCACAACTGGAAAAATGTAACCCTAATAAAAATGGAGCTTTACAGAAAAACAAACAAACAGAACCAACTTGAGGTTTACTAGGTATTGACTAAATTGAGACTGCTAAATACCATGATAAAACCTGGAAAACAGGGTGACTTATCTCCCCAAAACTGCTCCTAATGAGAACTGAGCGTCTGCTTGAAGACAGTCACCCAGGCCGCCTTCACAGTCAGAAAGCAACAAACATTTCTTAGGATGGGACCTTCCAGAGCAGCTTTCTCCTGAAATTGTCTAATCTAGCCAGGTTAAATCTCCTGCTAGAGATAGTTCTCAGATTACAACCAGAAGAGTAGGTAATTAACTTAGTTTTAAAAAGTTAGAAATTAAGCACGAGTCTGTAACAGCCCTGCTATAAAGATATAACTCTTAAATGATCTTCCAGGATAAGAGACCCCTGTAAGACAGAATTAAGAAAAGTAACCCCTAATGTCATTTTTAACTAATACCCAGTAAAATATGACTGTCTACAGAAAATACTGAAAACTGGAAGTGAAATGGACTTTGGACTTTTAAACATGTAACTGTTGAGTTCCATCAGAAAAAACAAAAACAACTGTATTTCTTTAACTGCAGTCTCCCCCCCTTATTTATTTATTAAAAAATCTTGGGACAGCCCAGCTTGACAGTTAATTGTCAGGCTTACTACTACTTATGTAGGAAAACTGTAATTAGATTTCCCCTGCCATGAGTTTTTCAGTGGAATATTTATGCAGTACAAAGCATCATCATAGAATCATAGAATATTCTGAATTGGAAAGAACCCACAAGGATCATTACATCCAACTTCAGGCCCTGCAAAGGACAATCTCAAGGTTGATACCATGTCCAAATGCTTCTTGAACTCTAGCTGGTTCGTGCTGTGACCACTCCCCTGTATTGTATTTGCATGGTAAGGTTTTAGTAGTAGGGGCATCTATGGAAAGATTGTGTAAGAAGATGCCAGGAGCTTCCCCCATGTCTGACAGAGCCAATGCCAGCCAGCTCCAAGACAGACACACCACTGGCCAAGGATAAAGCCATCAGCAGTGGTAGCACCTCTCTGAAGATGTATTTAGTAAGGGGGAAAAAAACATCTTGCAGTCAGAAGAGTGAGCAAATCTGAGAGCAACTGCTCTGCAGACACCAAGGACAGTGAAGAAGGAGGGGAGAAGGTGCTCTAGGCACTGGAGCAGTTTTTGCTGCAACCCATGGGGAAGACAATGGTGAAGCAGGCTGTCCTGCTGCAGCCCATGAAAGTCCACGGTTGAGCAGATGGATGCCCTCCATGGGGGACCCCACACCAGAGCAGAGAGAAACCCAAAATAAGCTGTGGTCCCATGGGAAGTCTGGCAGAATCTGTGGACCCGTGGAGAGAGAGAAGCCCACACTGGAACAAGTTTGCTGGCAGGACTTGTGACCCCTGTCATTACATTTTGTATCCCCTGTCCAGCTGTTGAGGGGAGTGATAGAGCAGCTTTGGTGGGCACCTGGCATCCACCCACCACAAGCCTTTAAGAACTTTTTCATGACAGAAATAAAACCTTAAAGAATTATTTTATGTATGAGGTACGCTTAGCCCAAATAGAAGGAGAGAAAGAAAAAAGAAAGTATCCCTAATTCTTTGCAGCTCTTGCATGATGGAAGGAAAAAAAATCTAGTAATTTCCTCTAACGTGGGTAATGTGAGGGTAATAGAAAAGACTCAAAGAGCATAACCCTAACCTCTGAAGAGCTACCAGATTTATGGAAGGAAACAGACTGAGGCAGAGGATTTCAGAAAATGTAGAGTCAATTTTTGTGCACCAAGTATTACTTACATTTAAACCATTCCTAGTACATTTCTTAATCTAACCTCTAAAAGAAGGCTTCCCATGCAGTTAAGGGTTTCTAACAGTAAAAAAACATAAGCTTTAGAATAGGTTTGGGGTGTTTTGTTGGATTGTTTTTTTTTTTTTCCATTTTAACTTAGATTCCTCTTGCTTCAACTGAAGACTACTGCCACCTTCTTTGCAGCATCTTTCTAGATATTGGAACAATCTTATGTCTTTTCCACAACCTTGTTTAAACTAAATCCCATTTATTTCAATTTCTTCTTAAAGGTATGATTTTCTAGATCTCAGGTTTTCCTTCTTACAGACCCTTTCCTAATAATTCAAACTTCAATAAGTTCTCTTTCACACAGTTCCACAATTTCCCTTCAATCCTACCTCTGCTGTCACCATCATACTTAACTCTTCCTGAAGAGAGGAACATATGAATTTTGTAGCTAGAAGTTCTGACTATGCTACTCTCTTCCTTTTGGAAATGCTGGAACAGAAGGTGTTGGATACACTGGCAGCTCCACTCTTTTAAGTTTTTTTGGTGTCAACATTCAAGGGGCTCAGAGGCACCCTGCAAGGAGAAATGCCAAGTGAAAAGCCATGGACATGTATTCTTTTTCCCTTCTCAAAGATTCTGCCTGTATCACATTACAGGATGCAGAATCAAAAGATTTAAACTGCATGCACATGAATTTGATGTGCTGAAATTCAGGAGAACGCCCACTCAGTGATGCAAATATAAAAGTGCAATATGTTTTGAAACCAAATGTTACTGCCTAGAAAATAGAAGTTTCACTACTTTACAAATGTATCAAAATAAGAGTTATTACTGGACTTTCTGATGAGACATTTCAGAAGAGAAAGTTAAGAAATCCTCATTCAGTTACATTCAGGCTAGCCATAAATCCATACCTATGACAAGAAAGTAACAGAAATTTAGAGAATGAAACACAATTGTATTATTTTGGGTATTAGGAGCCACACAGATCATAAAAGGCTTTAAGTGCATCACTAACAATTCTTACATATTCAGCTGAAGCTATCAAAATTGTTCATTAGAAAAGCTAGACAATGCAGCATCTTTTTATTAAAATTCTCATTCACTCTGCAGACTTTGTAATAGAGATAAGGCCGAGTCACATAGCTAAGACACAATTCCTGTGTTTCCCAAATTCAGCATCCCTGAACTGTGTGGAGGCAGGCTTTGCTTAACAGATAAAAGGGAGCTGTGGTCAATATTCCCATTCTGAGCAGCCCCTCTATAATTACAGCATGATGACTGAAGGAAATTTATAAGAGACTGAAAAAAACTGAAAAGGATGCCTGAAGTACAGAGGAAGAAAGAAATCAAGAAGTAAATGAATAAACAGTTAAAAATTGCTTCAGGTAATTTTGCTTTTTGACATCTGCAGTGCTTCAAATGTGTTCTTATCTATCAGTTTCAAAATTAGTACCTTTTAGCTATCTTTAAGTACACAAAATAACATGAATATTAATCACTAGGGCATTTATTGCTGTAAATATAAGACACTGCCGTACTCACCGGTCTTTTACTACGATGGCACCACAGGACTGACAGTAAACGATGTAATTCTTGTTGGGTTTCAGGCTCTCCCTCAAAGTAAAAACCACATCTATAGATGGAAGGAAATATATTAATCTTCAAAATTGTGTAAAATTTTCAGTCTTAGTACAAAAGAGTCATGACAAATACCTTAAACCAAAAAGGATAAATCTAACACACAAAGCAAAATGCTAACATTTTAAACACAACCTTAATTTTTTTACCTGTAGAAGCAAGTATTTAGATTTAGGAAAAACTTGCCATCTCCACCTCATGGCCCATATTACTAAGTAGGAACTGTACACATAAATAATTATTTTCAAGTTGCAAATTCTCTCCAGAATGGGAGCTGATATACTGATATCATTGCAGAGATTATAAAAATCAAAATTCAATGCCACTCTTTTCTAATTATACTCCTGATAATCAGTGTGTCTGCAATATGAGGGGACACACCAATATGTAACACAAATAGGACGGGGAGCAGGGGGAGGCACTAGTTTTACATTTTCAGGCAGGTAAGAAACCACCATTGTGGAACCACTCCAGGAAAAGACAGTGAGCAACGGCCTCTACAGGCCAGGAAAGCAAAAATGGTCTCACAAAAAGCAGGTCAAACCACTTTTCAAAGTAAAAAAAGAAACTATAAAAAAAGAAACTATATTCCCCAAATTATCTGATAACATTAAGTGGAAGCTCTCCATATGAATTTGCTTTGCATCACCCACTTTCTCATACTTAAGAATCAAAGTATACTCTCAGCAGTGACATTCAATATTTTAAATTTAGGATTCAACCACAAGAGAAAAGTGTTTTAAAAGGTTCCAGAATTTCAACTATTTTGGACAATAATATAAAACATCAAAGGGTAACTAAAACTATCCAATAGATACACTGATTACCACCTGATTCACATGCTTATTTTTCACTAGCAACAATTTCCAAGATTGATTTTTAAAACTTCATCATTGTTTTTTTGAAATATGTCTCGTTAATAGAACACATTAAATAATTTTAGTATAACTGAGTTGCCAAAGCACAAGTATAATTACAGATTAATGTACAGATGCAACTCCAGCATACCAACAGAGTACTCCAATGTGTTTCTAGTGCTGAAGCCATTACTGTATTTTACAGTACTGTCCTTTTCGACTTTAAAACTCTGAATGACAATTATGTGTTATTTAATATATCTTTCTGTGTCACGTCATATGAAATCAATCTAAACATATTGAGTTTGGATGCTAGAAGGAAAAAAAGCAACAGCTGTACTACCATGCTTTCTATTTACTGAAAACACATCCTAGACCTGAATTAGCATATTGGAAATAAAGAAGGTAACTTTGCAGATGTGACCTGTGATAGTAACCTCGGAAACCCCAGCTGTGAGAATAATGAGTCCCAACACAAAACCATAATCCTTTATGATTAAGTGGTCAGGGATTGACAAGCATAGTCTGACTGCCTGGATGAATCAGATTAGTGCACTACTCATAGGAGAGGGAGTAATGGGTACAAACCGAAATAAGATAATTCAGGTTAGATATTAGGGAGAAATTCTTTACTGTGAGAGTGGTGAGACACTGGCACAGGCAGCCCAGGGAGGCTGTGGATGCCCCAACCCTGGCAGTGTTCAAAGCCAGGTTGGCTAAGTCCTTGAGCAACCTGGTCCAGTGGGACGTTGCATCCCTGCCAGTGGCACCGGGGAGTTGCGACCATATGATTAAAGTCCGTTCCAACCCCTTAGCATGTTATGATTCTATGATTTTCAGCTACGAAGCAATGAAAGGAGAGAAACGAAATAATTTTGAAGTACTATGGGGACGCACGGGGGGAGAGGGGGGGGAACTGTGAGCAGATCCCAAACACACCGCGCTTCCCTTTCATTACGTCATTTTGCACTTTTAATTTCTAAAACTGAAATTCCAGAAGGAGTTTGCTCTAGAGATTCTACACTTTACAGC
>VZTN01003412.1:20686-37057 GCA_013400515.1 Erpornis zantholeuca | reverse complement strand
GCACACAACCCCTTCCCCCGCTGAAGGCTAATGACGCCAAAAGCCGCACCCGCCGCGCCCCTCCTGCCCCGCACGGCCCGAGCGGCGGCGGGCCCGCACTACCGGATAACCAGCAACGCGCTCTGCGTCCCCCGCCTGATCTCCATCAGGAACGCTCCCGCCATGCCGGCACAGAGCAGGAAGCGGCCGCTCTCCAGCCGGCGCAGCCGCGGGGCCGCCGCCCGCCCTCCACAGCGCCGCCTGTGTGGAATCGTAGTGTCACAGAATCACAGACTCGGAAAGGCTGCAAGAGACCTTTGAGATCATTCAGACGAACAGTCCCTCCGGCACTGCCGCTATAACCCCTAAACCGCGTCACCCAGCGCTACATTCAGACGCCTCTTAACACCTCCGGGGATGGCGTCTCCACCACCTCCCTGGGAAATCTACTTCAATGTTTGACCACCCTAACGGTGAAAAATATTTTTCTAGTCTAATCTGAACGTCTCCTTTCTCAGTTCAAGGCCGTTCACCGTAGTACTATCACAGTAGGCACGGCAGAAGAGACCAACCCCAAAAACCTCCTTTCAAGAAGTTGTAGAGAGCATTTAGGTCCCCCGACCCTGCTCGAGACTAAACAATCCCAGATCCCTCAGCTGTTCCTCGTAAGACATGTTTTCTAGACCCTTCGAGTGCCTTGTTGCCCTTCTCTGGACACGCTCCGGCACATCAATGTCCTTTTCAAAGTGAGGGGGCCAGAAACTGATCACAGCACTCGAGGTGCTGTGAACAGAGGGACAATGACTGCCCTGGTCCTGCTGGCCACACTATTCTTGATGCAGGCCAAGATGCCACTGGCCTTCTTTGCCACCTCGGCACACTGCTCGCTCATACTGGCTGTCAGCCAGCACCACCGAATCCTTCTCCGCCGAACAGCTCTCAAGTCACTCCTCCCCAAGCCTGTAGCACTGCATGGGGTTGCTGTAACCCAAGTGCAGGATCCAGCAGCTCGGCCCCCACGGTGCCCTGGGAGGCAGTGGCGGGAGGCTGTCCCGGGGTCTGCCAGCTGCGCCCCCCAGCTTGGTCGCTGCTGGCTGTAGAGTCAGGCCTGGGGGCCCAGGGATGAGTCCCATCGGGTCCCGAGGCTCCAAGGGCAAGGTCAGCACAATCGACTAGTCTCACGGGGTTTTCTTATGCCCAGTCATTTCGGTGTCAACATCCGGCTGCATCCTACTTTCCTACTACACCACCACGGGGAGGAGCCTGAGTCCGCTCTCCCGGGCACTTCCCCACAGGAACTGTGGGCTGTGCCTGAGGGTATGTGCTCAGGCTTCGTGACTGCTGAACAGCGTTTGCACACTGCCAAAGCCTCTTCAGTGTCTCGGTCTGCGCCACCCAGCAAGTAGGGAAGATAGGGATGGAGATGGGGAAGAGGTTGGGGCAGGGGAGAGGTTGTACAGCCGACTAGAATCGATCAAAGTGATGTTCCATGGCACATAACATCACGCTTGGCAGTAAAAACTCGGGACGTAGTCTTTCCAAAGTGACAATTGCTCGAGACTGGTTGAACATCAGCAGTCTTGTTGTGGGAGGTGGTGAGTGATTGTTTGTATGGTTGGGGGGGGGTAGTTTTTCCTCTTTCCCTCATCTACTAAAACATCATTGTCTTAACCCACAGTTTTTCTTCCTTTTACACTTCTGGTTCTACCCCTGAGCTAACAGCTGGCTGGGGTCACCTAATCATGATCGCTAAGTTCAGTCTGAGCAGAGGCCTCTGCTGAGATAGGGGCAGGCTCCCCAGCACCGGGGACTGTGTCCTGTGCCAGGTCACGCACCACTACTCACCCACTGCCTTGTGAAAAAAACCCTCTCCACCCTTTACAAGTCTGCTTGAATTCCTCCTGAACCATGTGCACCCTGCTCTTGAATGCTGTCACATTGTACTCATAGCAAACAGACCCTCAGGACAGGCAGCTGCTGCTCTGGGGTGAGGTTTTCTACTGCCTCTCATGAGATCTTTTATCAAGAGACTGTAAGTCCACCCTGACATGCCTGTGTGACTTTTCCTTACCTTATGAGCACTGTCACCACTGCACGCTTCATCCAGGATGTCGCCCTCACAGTATGTAAGAAGTTGATGTTAAGTGCTCAAGTACGCCAACGAAAGGAACTTTTGCTTTGAAAAAAAATGAGACTTTCTGTAATCTTAAAAGTGTTTACTTTCTGTGAAGTCACAAGATCTTCTGTGGTTGCAGAGAGTTATTTGAAAACATGATCTGCAAAGCTTGAAACAAAAAAGCAAATTTGCATGTTACTTTTATAGCAATTTATTATCAAAGACATGATTATTTTGAAGTAATCTTAGTCCTTGGAGTTATCAAAACCAAGTAGGAGAGTCCCAAAGAAGAAGATGGAGTAAGGTTACTGAGAAAAAATACAACAGACAATAGTGAACAGTTTCAACTGAGTTATTTTGTTTTTTACAAAGCATTAATTTATTGAAATATTCTAAGGTGGGACTATACTGTCTACATGCTGTTCTGAGTTCGGTGGTTTGGGGTTTTGTTGTTGTTATTTCCTTTTTTTTAAGGAAGAAAAATAATTAGTCCACATGGTGGGTTTCATTTCCAATTATTTCACAAGCCAGTGTACATATTGTGGGTTAAATTGTTCTGGACAAGTAGGTCATACGTCAAACATAAACCCCATGTAATTATAGGAGAATTGACTCCTAGTATTACTAACAGAGCCTTTGGCGTTACAAAGGCTTACACAAGGCTACAAAGTTATGAATAATTTTAAGTATTTCTAGGGTGTGAGCTTCATTTATTCAAAATTGTCTGTTATAAGTTTCTTACATTATTCTGTTCTAATTTCTGCTGTAAAGTAATTACAGAGAATGGAAGGTAAATGTCCTAGGGAGCAAGTGCACCTAATATCAGTGTTGCACCCAACCCAGTATTTCGACTCCAACGTCAGTAAAAGGAGGTACAAAAAGGAAGAGCTCCATAGTGCAGTTGCTTCCTGGTACTTCCCCTGTGGGTACATCCCTACCCTATTCCTTGAGTGTCCACTTATGGATGTGTTTGTCATCAATATGAATAATGCATCCTCCAACCTACGAATAGTGTCCAAGTTCCCAGCCCTTGGTGCCAATATGTTCTAGAAGTTTTCTGCTTTGCAGAAAAGAATTTTCTGTGCCTCCTCATTCTCATACTGTGGGGTTTGGTTAACAACAACTTTGTTGCCTTTCATGATTTTGTAGAATTTGATCCATCCTCTCCCCTGCCTTCTCTCTCTTCATCAAACAGTCCCCGTCATTATTGCTCTTGCTGTAATATAGCAGTGACATCTCTCCACAGTGCCTTTCCCAACTTCTCTACATCCCTCTTGAGCCATGAAGACAAGAATTGATGCCATAATCAACCTGAAGCTGCACCAGCCTTTTATACAGCAGCCAAACAACTACCCTTGTCTTGTTCTCAATATTCTTCCCAGCTATGTACAATGTTTTTTGGATTGCCACTGCACATGAAGTCGATGAGACAATTTGAAAGAAGTGTTTTGGAGCTCTGAGCTGTAACTGCCAGTACTAAATTCAGCACAAGGAAAGCTTAGAAATCAACCACTCAGCAGTGCAGGAGCATGTGAAAGCACATGGTCAGTTATTGACAGTCACTTCCTCATCATGAAGTTCACCACTGTTAAATAGTTCCAAAACACAATTAACCTAGTTAACGATTACATCTTGAAGGCATTTATAAGTATCTTCAAAGAAAAAAGAAAAATTTAAGTGCACTATTTTAATTAAAAATACATGACAAATAGAGTCATACTTGATGCTTCAGAAAACCAATAGAAATTGTCAACTTTCCAGAAAGTAACTATTTTTCATCTACCAATTCCTGGCATAGTTTAACGAGAAAAGGAATTGCATTTCTTCTTTATTATTATCCCAAGTCTGGAGAATAAAATTAGACTTCATTAAATATTGGCTGGCAACATAAGTCACCAAGTAGAAGATTTATAAATATTATGAGATTTCCCCCGGCAATATTTTAGAAATACTTGTCCTCAGACAAAACCTAAAATATTAATCATGTAAGCTGAATGCACCTTTATTTTTTTGTAGTTACACAAGTCATTTATAACCATAAGCTCTGTTTGCTATTATGAAGCCTGCTTACATTTGAGAACCATAAGGATGACTTTAAAACTAACAGATTACAGTCTAAGAACTATACCCTTTATACTGTGGAACTGGTCAGTCGAAAATCACTCTTGCAATGCAGTAAAAAAGTCCTTCCAATACTGTCTACCCATACACTTTTGTGTGTAGTAAAGGATTCAAGCATACTACTCACAAGAAATTTCAGAAAATTCCTAATATAGCTACTGCTCACATAAACATAATATCACATCATATCATCACAGACCCATTTGGGTTGGAAAAGGAGCAGGTGGGGTTTGGCCCCTTCTCCCAGACAACCAAGGCCAGGAAAAGACAACAAGCTGCACTAGGTGAGGTAAAGGTTGGACATTCAGAGGAATTTCTTCACAGAAGTGGTGGTTAGACATTGGAATGGGCTGCCCATGGAGGTGGGGGAGTCACAGTCCCTGAATGTCTTGAAGGAAAGACTGGATATGGCACTTAGTGCCATGGTCTGGTTAATACAGTAGTGTTTGATCATAGGCTGGACTCAATGATCTCAGAGAGCTTATCCAACCTAATTGATTCTATCATCTTAAAGATCATCTCGTTCCTACCCCCGCTGCCATGAGCAGGGGCACCTTCTTCTAGACCACGTGTCTCAAAGCCCGATCCAATCTGGCCTCGAACACGTCTGGGAATGGGGCATCCACAGCTTCACTGGGCAACCTTGTTCCAGTATATTTTTCTAAAGAGCCGCCTGCCTTCCATTTTTACCCGCGCTGTATTTGGTAAACAAAGAAATATCAGGCAAAATAAGCAAACACACGCACTCACACAGAACCCGCTGCGCGCCCGCTCACCTGCGCACGCGTNCGAGCCGAGCCGAGCCGGCCCTCTGCTCTCTGCTTTGCCCTGCCCTCCTCTGCTTTGCCCTGCCCTGCCCTCCCCTCTCCGCCGGCACTGTCGGTGGCGAGCGAGGGCCGGGCCATACTGGGCTGTGTGCGAGAGACAGATGCTGAGGAGCCCGGGGAGAGCGGTTATAGCCTGTTAATTGCTCTGCATCAATTAACTTGTGGCACCTGTCCACCCTCCCCCTCCGGGCTCTGTCCCCCCGCAGCGTGGAGCGCCCCCGGGTGGGTTTTGGGGTGCGGAGCCTCTCCCCGCGCCCGCAACCCGGCAGCGGCCGGCGGGGCCTGGCTTCGCCCTTCGTGGTGGAGCATCTTGAGGGGGCTCTTCCCGCCTGGGAACGAGCTTGGCGTTGGGCTGCCGGGGCCGTCCTGCTTTGACCTTGAGCGTCCAGGGGGCTATGGGCCGCTTTTGGGTCACATTCCCGGTTGCTGGAGTTACTGCGTGTGGTATTTGGAAGGATATGTGGGACATACGGCTGTCACTGGTTTGTGTGGTGCGGGGTTAAATTTCATCTGTTGATGCAGAGATGGCCTTAAATGTTGTGATGCCGGTTTGAAAAGCATAAATATATGACAAGTTCTGGTATTAAGTGTTTTTTAGAAATAATATTTTCATACCTCTGACAATAACCAGAGAAGCCTAAACAATTTATCTCTTTAAGTGATCTAAAATATGTTAGATATGAGGTGTAGGTTTTGATGAGCTTATTCTGGGTGACTCAACCCTTGTGTTTTTGTTGCTGGTTGCAAGAACCCTTTCACTCCTGGATCTTCTTTCAATATAAAGTGTTATGGTTCTCAGGTTAACTGCAGAATGTTACTGATACCTGAATTCCAGCTATAGGAGTGTGAAGAATTAGGAAGACTGTATCTAAAGAGTAATAAGCTAAATGCTTGCAGGTAATAAGGGGGCACATTATAAGGTTGAAGCTCTGAGTCTTTTCATTTTGCTGCCAAGACTTGGCCTGTGTTAAATACTTAAACAGGCCTGGCTATGAAATTTGGTCTCTTTGTTTGTGTTTTTTTACTTTTTTTAGGTGTTGGTACCTTTTCAAAAACAGGGTGGAATGCAGTAGGCTTTTTGCTAAGAGCATGATGCCTAAATATTGTGATTATCCAAAATTTACGGTCATTTTCAATATAGCATGTATGAATGTCACGAGAGGGAATGTCAGTCTGGAAACAGGCAGAATGTTTACAGTGTAATTTGTGGTTTTGTTTTCATTGACACAAGAACTGGCACTTTTGGAAACTAAGCAGATTGTAAATGATATGGGGAGAGGCTGCATTTTAGCTATCTGAATGTCTTACTTTCCCAACTTCTTGGTAGCACCTGTGACAGTAGATGTTTAAACAGCATCTTGGAAAGAAAAGTTACTTTACGTCCTCCATCAGTGGAGAGGCTGTGTATTTGACTGGATGGTTATGCTCACAAGTTGGGCCATGTTTATCCTGGCAGTGCTTTTCCTGTGAAAAATTACTGGCACACTATGCTGACCATTAGAAATGCTCATCGCAGGCACAGCAAGCTTGCAGTGTGGCTGGGTGCCATGGTTCAACCTCAGCCAGCAGCCAAGCCCCATTCCCCCACCTGCAGGACAAGGGAAAGAATCAGAAGGGTAAAAGGTAGAAAACTCATGGATTGTCATAAAGAAAATTTAAAAGGGAAAGCAAAAGCCATGCACACAAGCAAAGCAAGGAATGAATTCACTGCTTCCCACGGGCAGACAGGTGTTCAGCCATCTCCAGGAGAGCAGGGCCCCATCACACCTAGCGGTGACTTGGGAAGAAAACAAACATCACCACTACAAATGTCCCCCCTTCCTCCTTCTTTGTATGCTAAGCATGATGTCATGTAGTCTGGTAAACCCCTTTGGCCAGTTTGGGTCACCTGTCCCAGCTCTGTTTCCTCCCAACCTCCCATGCACCTCCAGCATGGCACTACAAAAAGTAGAAAAGGCCTTGGCTCTGTGTAACCGTGTCCAGCAATAACAAAAACATCTCTATATCATCATTATTTGTGTTTTCCACAAATCCGAAATACAGCCCTTCACCAGGCACTGTGAAGGAAATGAATTGTACTCCAATGGTATAAGTGGGCTCAGCCTGTAATCTCCTGGCATTTTTCTCTGTTTGGATAAAGAGAGGATGCTTCTGTGTGTTCATCACTGGCTTAGTTCTCTTGACCACAGTTCCTGGTTGTCCACTTCTAGTGTCTTCTTGCTTAGCTGGGAATGACTGCTTGGGCTGGGCTGGCTGGCTGAAAATGCTTATTGCTATTTTTTTATTTTGTTTTCTTTTTTTTTTAAAATGTCTTTTACTTTGGCTCAGCTGTATTATATTAAATCTGCAGTGTGTAGAAGAGAACCAAGAAGAGATATGAAGTATGTTGTTAATGTTTTGAAAAGTATTGAGAAAAATAGGAGATGGAAAAGAGACCACACTAAATGATACCTGCTAAAGCATGAAATAGAAAAATTGAAGTAATTTGTCTGTATGCACATAGATTGTCTTCTAGATTAATAACCATGTTGCTCTGACTTGTAGCTGAAATGAAGCTGAATGATAAATAGAAATAGTGAGTGATATGTTTCCCTCTGAGAGGCCAGGGAGAAGAAACACTGCAGAATCAACCATTTTCTCCCAATAACTGAAACAAGAAATAAAAAGAAAGCACCAAAGAGAATCAGTAAACAGTTTTACTAGTCAACACATTCTTATTTTTTATCAGAAACTTGTAGTTCAATATAAACCTAAAAAAGTGTTAGAAGTCAAAGAATGGTGCTTTGGCTAACTTGGTTTTTAATTTGCAGAAATCATAGGGCATTTAGGCTTTTATTTATGTCTTTTCTGGTTTACCTCTGAGGATAAGGAGAGTGAACAAGTTTTGGTCCAGGCACCATTTTCAGAATAGTCAGAAAAGGCTTCTACTTTACAAATTCCTTTGAAATCCATCACTAGAACTGGAAAACCAGATGCATTAAGAAATGTAACCACAATCTAGATAATGCAGAGATATATGACACTATTTCAGAATTGAAATCAGAATAAAGTTATAGAAATTAGTTGAAATTTGAAATTAATTAACTACTGATATCTTAGACCTCAGGGCATAATAAAAAAGAAAGATGGACAAAGTCTTGCCCAAATGCATTGTATTAGGTTATGCAAGTAAAGTAATGATATGAGAGCTTCTGAGATGCTTTGTGAAAAGACTTATCAGGATTGTTTGGAGGCAGAATGTAAAACCCACCTGAAGCTACATATTAGAACAATGGGTATGGATAAATTAAAAGCTATTGTGAACAAAGAATAAAGGAATAAATTACTAGGTCATCACTTTTTTGTTGTTAATTTGGTAGATTCTTTGTTAAACTGTGTATCAGAATATTTAAAGAGAAGTCTCAATGTGAAGGCACAGCATTACCCTGGAAGCAATGCTTCTCTCAATAGAGTACTGCAAGTGTAATGAAAGAAGTGAACCTCATCTAAGTCCTTTTTTTGTGTGTGTACTAAGCTGAAAAGTATCCTGAAGTTGGCAAACTTTCCTTTAAAACAAAGTGTCGTACAAATATAGCTTTAAATGAAGTGATGCTGGTTTGAGTTGATTTCATTGTTATGTTTGCTATGGCATTTTGTTGTTGTTTACCTGTTTATTTTAACTGTATTACAAATTAACGATATACTAATTTGACAAGATTAAAAAATATGCAAGAAAGAAAAAGAATACCTCAAGGCAAGTCTCCTCTCAATAAATGCTTGAAAAAGAAAAGCCAGCTAGTTAAAAAGGAATTCTTTTCAGAGAGGGTATAGGGACCATTTGAAGGCTGAAACACATAAAAGTGAAAATACATTGCAGTTTACTTTAGGAAGCCTGTCCTGTTCCTGTGCTCGGGCAGCTGGAGAGAAGATAACTCCATGACATGTTTGAAGTCATGTACTTATAAAGCACTGCTCAACAGAGAAGGCGGCAGTCCCAGGGTCCAGTGGGTGCATGTGGGAGCTGGGCAGTTCTGCTGTGGGACTGGGAAAGCACAAAGCTCGCAGTGCTCACAGGTGGCGCAGGAGCCACAGAGAGGGTGCAGCTGCCCTCGCACCAGAACATGCTCGTTCTCTCTGTGATAGTGCTTTTTCCAACCCACTGAACTTGTGGTTACCACGGATGTAGTTATGTCAGGTAAATACCTTCCATTATCCTGTTTAGAGTAATCCAAATAGCCTTATTGCTAATATTCACTCTCAGGATCTCTTCATGAAGGTGGGAAAACTGCTCACGCTGTATGATGTTGCAGGTTTGATTGTGGATAGCTGAAAAAGGCCCTACCAACTCATGGAGCAAGCCAACCTTTCTTGAGCATGGCAACAGTTTCATTTGGTCCAGGGAGCAGTAGTTGATACACTATATTCAATGTTACACTTAAATGCAGAGCAAGGATTTTTGGCTCAGCGTTGTGAAGGTGATTGGTGACTCCTGGAGGTTATGTTTCCTATTCTAGTGAAAGGTGTCCCTGCCCATGGCAGGGGATTGGAGCTAGATCCCTTTAAGGTCCCTTCTAATTCAAAACATTCTATGATTTAGAAAAAATTCTTAAATATTTGATAATGTTCAGACGTCAACTGGGAGAATGAAATGAAGATTATTTTTAAAATGTCTTTAACCAAATTGTTTACATTTCTTTGATGGATGCATTGTTGCCAAAATTTAAGATTTAAGTTGTGCCTAAAAATGGTAACTCCTTGAGCTGAGACGGATGAATTAAAATTTAAGGAAGTAACAGTCTGAACACATGTCAAATGAGTGCATGGTAAATTCTAGGTGTTTGGTTTGGGTTTTTTTCTTCAAATGTGTAATTGAATATGAGGGAAGTAGTGACCAATTCTAGATTTAGATTGAAATACTGGATGTTCAAATACAGCGGTCAACAAAGGGAAGAAGGAGATAAAAAAAAGTACTTGAAAGTGAATGTTGAATGATAACCACAATTTCAAGGAAGCATTTTTCCCATTTTTCTGTGTATTGTGTTACTCTGACTTAAATTACCATCTGGTTTTTAGTAAGATATGTTAGATGTTTTACATAATGTAGAATAAGAAGCAAGGGTATCTGGAACTTCGTTGGGTTTTGGATGTAAAATGAATGTTGATTAAGCTATAATTTATTACATAGATAACTCAGCAATCATGTGTTGTAAGAAAGGAAAAAATACGGGGAAACATTATTTTAGTTAATGGATAACCTGAGTTGTAAGAAAGATGCAAATCATCATCTTTCATTTACTTAGTGACATAAGTTCAGATGTGTGAAATCTGAATACTTGATTTGATCTCATGAAGAATGATACTTTAAAAGTAGAGACTTGAGTGTAAGATTCTGGCATTCATGAAGTGCAAAAGTATGTAACTCTAGAAAAGATCATGTCTGTTATAGTTTGCCAGAAACACTAAGATAGTCCCAAGCAGTACACAGGCAAGAGTGCTCAAGGGCTGAAATAAAGGAATCAGTAGTGTTCTGCTGGTGGGTCTGGACTCAAAATCAAAATTTCAGTCCAGTATTTCAAGCTGGTTTGTAGTTTACCTGTGATATATTGAGAAGCTCTAAAAATATAGAATTGAGTAGAGGTGTTAAAATATCACCTTAAACTCAGTTTCTAAGGGGCAATTAGAAGATACATGTATTTTTCAATGAGAGTGAGAAGTCTCTGGTCACTTTTTTCTCTCCTCTGACAAACAGATAAACATAGAGTTGATTTTTTTTGTTTTTGAAAAAGTTTACTCTAAAGCATATTCATTTAGGGTTTGTTTATAATTATACACTTGTTTTCTTAAATAATAACTAGAGCAGTTGAATCCTTAGAAGGCTTGTTGTACGTTCCTTATGAATTTTTAAGCTTGTTACTTGTTCCTCTTTATGAATTCATGTCTGGTGTAAGTCACACTTTGGAATACCATATGACAGGAATAGCAGAAAGAATATTTTACATACCTGACGTGCTTGCATCAGACTGTGTTCAGTGATAGACTTAGGTAATTTCCAGTCTTTTTTCTGTGAAGAACATGCCAAAGAAGGAAAAATGTACTCAGTTTCTTTTTACTGACAGTTTGATTTTTTGCATAATAGTAAATAACAAACTTGTTTTGTAGCTTGATAAGTAAGGAGGTTGCACTTCCAGCTGGGTACCTGATCTAACCTCCGTAGTACAAGCCACAGATTTTCTCTCATTTCATTCTTGTTTGATACGAGAGTCACTATCAGGAAAACATTTTGTGTTGATTTAGAAGTTGCCAGTATGGGTAATGCATAGATTATTATACATGTTTGATTTGATTGGATTTAATTTAATTTTTTTCATGAAAGAAATTTGAACACCTAAAGCAGTGCTGTTTTTTCTGTGGAAAAATACAATCTGCTATGTCCACTTGTGAATATGACTAGGTAGAAAAATGTACTGAGAAGTTATTACTCGTAATAATAAATCTTACTAAGTGTTGTAGACTGTTGCAAGATACTAATGACATAGTGGCTAATTATAGTTAATAATGGTGCCAGGTGGGGTTCTTCTGTTTGTTTGTGTAGTATGGGGGAGATTCTTCTTTCATTACTGTGCTGAATAGCAGTTGGCCAAAATAACAAGCTCAAATGGTTCTTATTCTTCAGAAGACATTAGAGATTTCTGTTTGAAAACTTCTGAATAAGAGGACGCTATGTAAAATCAGTCTAGAGACAGAGTAATTGGCTATAATTGGAAAATCTTTATCTGTGTTTGTAGAAAAATGTATGTATTTCCTACACTTGAATTTTATCTGAAGAGTCTAGTTTGGGATTTGCAGTACTTATTTTGCTATTCATGTTGTTAAATGCTTCTGAGGAGAAGCAAAGCATAATAAATTACCAAGTGACAGGGCTTCTGTTTTTCATGTATTCAAATCTGTGTTTGTATTGTGTCTATTTAAATACAAATGTTTTTCTGCAGTTGCTGGCTTAATATGCGGACACTATACACAGCTTAAAAAGCAATAGCACTACAGTGAAATTAGAATTTTTTGTCATCTGCTTTTTAATTGTCTACTAGTTCTTTTATTGTGCATCCATAGCCACCCTTGAAATGCTAAACATTTTTTTTAATGCCTTGGAATATTGCATTGCAAAGCAGAAGCCCTGAGGAATTCAAAGGAGCAAGCTTGTGATCTCAGATTCTTACAGTACTTGGGAAACTCAAGAAATCCTGAGATTCCTTGGAGTGACTTGATGTATGCAGATTTGTGTTCCACAATCAGCCACTGGACCTTCACACCAATCTGCAATATTTCAGTATTGCAGATAGGTGTGAAGCACACAAATAGAGCAGTTATCTGAGGCTTGAAAAATGTAAGCATGGAATAGTAGCAAATCAAACCTGAAGAGGAGTTTTGGGGTAAAATAGATAAGGGAGAGCTTATGAATCAAGTCTTATGAGTTAAGTCTTTTGATTCAATCAAAACAGAATCTAGATAAAGCTGCTTTTATTAAATTGATTTGATAAAGCTGCTGTTCTTCTCCACATTCCTTTGGCTTAAGTGAAAAATAATTAGAGCCTCTTAAACAGGTGCATAGTTTGTGTTGATGTGAGACAGAATGTGCTTAGCTACAAAAGTTATGAAGAATGAGCACTTGCTGTGGAAACACAGCTGAAACCATACTGTTTTAACATGAGTCAGAGGAAAACCAATACCAGTTCATCAGTGAAGGGAATTGAAGGCTACACTGGGAACACATTATTCACAACCCCAGCAAAAGAAGATCCACAGCCCCAGACACCTTTCCTTGTCAGTTGTGCAGACTCCACAGGCACCCAGGTGTACCCAGAATCGTGTGGTATCTTTTAATTGCTGCTAGAAGGTGAAGTAGAAGGTAGTAAGTGTCAGGACCTACTTCTTCAATCATTTATGATTTAAATATAATTATATGAAATTACTTGAAAATGTATAGTACATCTTAGGTAGTTTCTTCCTCATTCATATTCCTATTTACTTTTCGACATCCATTTAAAAAGTCATGGCCATCTAACACATCAGCGATTGCCTATGCCAGACTCATGGGAATGGCTTAACCTTCAGTCTGAGAAGATTGGCTCATCTCATCTGGTATACAAAAAGGGGGAAAAAGGAGCAAAGGATAGTGCTCTTCATATCTTAGTTTCTAAAGAGAAACAAATAAAGAACATTCCAAGGAAAGTTGGCCCTCATACCAAATGGTGGTTGTGTAATGACAAGATAAATGTTCTATTCTGTGGGCCGTTTGATGGTGTAGCAGAAAATGCTATTTTTAAAATTTTTTTTTGATCTCTCAGATTTTATTATTTGTCTTATTTTTTCAAAGTAGTAAACCATGAAAAATAAGGGTGTGATACTTATAAGGAAATAGACACTACCAGCCTTTACATTGTAAAATCAAATGTTGTTAAATCTGCATTTTTATTATAGATTAAGAGAACAGGAAAGTATTGATAAGAATACATGATAGAAACATGAAAAGATTAAAAACTACACTTTGGTATATCTTCAGACTAAACAAAAAGAAAACTGTACTAAACAACTTTATTTTTATGTATGAGAGCTAATAACAATGGTCATTCCTGTAATTTTAATGGTTGTAGAATAAAAGTAGTCCAATGTTTATAAAAATAATACATAACATTTACACAGTATCCTCTCTGGGTGCCTCACTTATTATGGCTACTCATGATTTGTTTAAAACTGAGATTTCATTGTGGAGAAAGGTATGCAAGAAATTCTTTGCTTAAATTCTTTTTGCATAAAACTTTTTAAGATAGAAAAATGAGATCATAACCATAGAGTAGTGAGAAAACAATGTTTTTTCTTCTCTGTATGAAACTTCATAATGATTAAATTTGCACAGCCATTGTGCAGTAGAGTTGTCTAAAAGCATAATTATTCAGTCAAAGATGTTAATGAGTTTTGTTTTTAAACTTAAGAGATTGGTCTGATTAGTTTTTAAGTCTGAAAGGAAGCTACCTGTTTAGCCCTGTGCTCTACCTGGGTTTGCTTAACCTTTGATAATCTTTTATCAGACCACTCTCAGCTTTCAGGTCTCTCAAGCACTTGAGTAAGACAGAGCCCTGTCTTCCACTCAGCAGTAAGTGGTTGCATTTATGCTGTAGCTGGATAGAAAGAATTCTGATGCTTTCTTCAATCAGAAAGAATTATTTACTGTGTCAAATTCTTTCTCCATCCATTGTGCCTGGAAAAAATTGGAATCGTGCTGCTTTGATAGGTTGGTTCTTTTGGTTTTTTTACTGTTAATACTTTATTTCACTTTTGGAGATCACTCTTGTGATTGTGCAACTGTCTTTTTGAGAAATCTGTTGACATTTTACAGCTTTTTCAGAGCAAACCTGATCTTTTTTGGGATTAATCCAAAAATGGTTATTATAAAATGAAACCACATCAAGTGTTTGGTTTTTTTTAAATTAAAAGTGGTATCTAAGTGCTTTACACCAGTAGGATATTGTGAAATCTATCAATTCGACACTCAGAAAGTGGTTTTTAAATAATGGTTTGCATTTCTGTTCTGTCTTGGAGACAGTCTGTCATTATTAGTCTGCCATCAGAATCAAGAGTGCAGAAGGCTTGTAATTTTTGGCCTTTGCATTCACTCCTTCCATTCATCTCTTTCTTTCATTTTGTCTGTCACTTTCTTGTTTTCCTTTGCAACTTTCCTTACTGTACCTGGAAGACTGTCTGGCAGCTTCTTTATACCTGTTCCATGATCTGTTTGGATTTTTCAGTCATGCTTCAGACTGCATTTCTGCACACAATTTTCTTTCCATTTGCCTTTAATTGAGACAGAAGAGAGCAGCATTTGCTGAATGTGAAGTCTCTTCTGAAGCCAAGTACAAAAGAGGTCCCAAAAGGTCTCCCCCAATAATAGTCCCAATACCCCCAATAATTAAAAGGGGCACCAAATCTGCTTTTTTCACAGATGTGGTACAATAGGATTTCTCACTGAGTTGTATTTTCTTGGGGTGAAAGTAGCCTTAAAAACTCATTTCTTTTAAGAGGTTATAGAAAACCTGTTATAAAAAAATATAACTCTGTTATAAAAAAATGTAGTCCATGACCAATAAAAGTACAGGGTGATGTTTCTGGAACCAGAGTACCTTAATTACTTGGAGTAGACTACCACGTGATGAAAATATATTGAGCAAATTGCAAAACACTTGGGATTACGGAACTGTAATGGTTACTGGTAAATATGTCCTTTTGTTGTGCCTGGATGACAATAATATAAAAACAAAGTAAAGTTGCATCTCTGGATTAGAATAGCAAGTCTTGTAAAAGGAAATGTTGATGCAAAGAAGTCCTCTTGAATCGTGTGTAATTGTTGTATGTATTCTTCAATCTTGTCTTCTGCTTGGAAGTGATTCAGAAAGATTGGTGTCTTCTGTTTGCAGAAAGGCTGGTTTGTTGAAAGGTGGGGATTTCTGGTGATGGGCCTAGAGGAAGTAAAAAAGAAAATGAAATATCCCTTTGTTTCATTGTTTAGAACAAGCAGTGCTTTTTGGGAGATACAATGCATTAATTTTCCAGGGATTTTTTGTTTGGCTTGTGATGTGATTTTTTTATTTGCTTGGGTTTTTTAATAGGACTTGATGTTGGACATGTGTTAAATATTTGTTAGTATTTGTTTGCAATATGTTAGCTTTTGTTCAGGGTTTGTTGTAACCTGATTTCAGGGGTTTTTTTTATGTCTTTGAGGAAAATGTAGTGCTTTTTATACATATTTTAACAATATGTCTTCGAAGCAATGGTCTCAGGGCTTTTTTCTTTTATATTTTGAATAGGTAATGTCTGTACATGAATTGCAAGCTAGTCTCTAGTGGGGACACCGTGGGAGGATGAACACGGAGGAGCTGGAGCTACTGACTGATTCCAAGTACAGAAACTATGTAGCAGCTGTTGACAAAGCACTGAAGAACTTCGAATATTCCAGTGAATGGGCAGATTTAATATCAGCACTTGGGAAGCTGAACAAGGTATGCCTGGCAGGTGCTCTTGATAAAGATTCAGGAATTGCGAGAGGTGTAACAGCACAGAAGTTCCAGCCATCTAATACTTTTGCAAATATTTCGACAGTCTGAGCCAAATGTTGGGTGTGTGCAAGGAGCAAACAAATCAATCAAATACCTTTCAAAGACCTAGAGTTGAACTCTTTGTAATTTTATGTAAAGGGAGAAGTTATTTACATTTCTAGTAGAAATAAATGGAACATCTCTTTTATTAGTAACATTTACCTCTAATATCATTCAATGTTATAGAAATAGTGTGAAAATG
>VZTN01003412.1:2113-18330 GCA_013400515.1 Erpornis zantholeuca | reverse complement strand
AGCAAAAATTATTTTACTATCTAAGTAGCTTCTCCTTAGGAGATCACATTTATAACTTCCACGAACTTCCACTTACACTCAAGTAAATTCAGAACATACTCCCAGTGTTTTCATTTCTTTACAGGCTGTTATATGAACAGCATTATGAATAGGGTTTATTGTTGGGTTTAGAATTTGTTTTCAAACTGAATTTCTGAAGTAAATATATACTTTGATTCCACTTACCAGTATAAATGTCTTAAATTTTACCTCAGTGTTACTTGCTGAAATAAAACATCATGATTTTTCTTTCAGAAAATTGTTTCTATAAATTTCCCCAAATTGTTCTTATCCAGCCTTGTTTTTTTCTTACTAAGTGCAAAGAAAATGTTTTTTTTTTAATATAATTTCCATTGTGATGTAGTTCAGTGTGGGCAAAAATTAACATTTTGTTATGCAGAGATGTTTCTGGTTTATCATATTTGTTTTATTAGTGAAAGATAGTAATCTCTGGGCCTTCGATACTTGTTATGACAATACTAATAAAGCTCATAATATTAGCCTTGGCATACCAACCTGTCCATCCAAAGGCAGTCATATTGGTGGTGGTCTATGCCTATGCAAAATTCTAAGATAAAAATCTGATTCTTATAATACTATACTGGATGTGCCTGTAGCAATCTTTAGAGAGAAATAATGTTGTCACCTGAGAAGCTTCCTTAAAAAAGATAAAATTTATTTTTCCCAGTTCTGGACTATTTCCACTCCTTGCCAATGCTGCTATGTCTGTCAAGCCAACATTATTGAGTCTGTATGAGATTTATTACCTCCCTTTGGGGAAAACATTGAAACCCGGACTGCAAGGACTGTTAACTGGGATTCTGCCTGGGTTAGAGGAGGGATCAGAGTATTATGAAAGGTAAGAATACCTAAGGTAATAAGGTGATATGCTTGATCTGGTGGGGGGTTTTTTTGCTGTAACTTTTCACTGTGTGCATGTATGTGGATTTTATTGTGGTTGCTTTTTAATTCGATGCTGTCATATTAATTGCAACAGAATGGACTGGTAGAAGGTTTTTAGCATTAATTAGGACAAATTCACTGTTAGTTGTTCATGTTATGGAAAGGGAATTGACATTAAGCAGACTTAGTGTTATATGCCGGTTTCTTCTTCCAAGTAGGAAGCAATAGAACAAGAGAAAATGGCTTCAAGTTACTCCAGGAGAGGTTTAGGTTGGATATTAGGAAAAATTGCTTCACCTAAAAGGTTGTCAAGCATTGGAACAGGCTGCCTGGGGAAGTAGTGGAGTCACCATACCTGGAGGTATTTAGAAGTTGTGCAGATGTGGCAATTTGGATGTGGTTTAATGATGGATTTTGCAGTGCTGCATTGATGGTTGGACTTGATTATTTTGAATGTCTTTTACAACTTAATTCTATGATTCTTGATATGGGTTGACATATATAACTGCAGCATCTGGTGTGCTGAGGTAGCATCTTAACATATTAAAGGATAAAGTTACACTCCAACACTTGGAATTCTTGGAATTGTTCAAATGCTTACATATTCTTGATATTTCCAACTTCAGAAACTCGAATTTTCACAACTTGTATGTGAAGAGAAATTCAACACTGTCTTTTTCTATTTCTGTGTAGGCAGACACATACAGTGTAGTTGGCATCACTACAACAGGGAACAAGGTCTATCCAGCTTGCCCTCTGGGGCCTGCTCTAGGGTGTAGAGGTGCTGCCACCTGAGTTGGAAGAAATGAGTACAGGGGAAGCTATTGCTTGTGCTCAAAGAATTGGGGTGTTTTTATGCCCTGTTATTACCAGAAGGACTTGGTGCAAGGAATGAGAGGGCAAAAGCCGTCTGCTTGATTCTTTTCTTCAGAAGCTATGCTTTCCTGCTGTCTGTCTGAAACCTCTGTCTGTAGCAACACTTGGCTTTAAATAGCAGATGAAGGAGTTATTTGGCTCTTTGAACATAAGGAGTGCATAAGGAATATGTAAGAGAAGCTGTGGGCAGGCCAAAAGCATTTTGCGAGCCAGATTGGCCCGCAGGCTTGCTAGTTGGATTGCTCTGTTCAGGCTGCATTATAAGGTTCAGTGTATAATTGGGCCTCTCTTGGCCTCTCAAAAGGAAGTTTTGACCTTCCTGTAACAGTTAATTTTAATGCTTACTAAAATTGGGGGCAGGGGCAAGAGCTATGATACAGGCCCTGATTCAGCTGACTTGGTTTTGCTGCAGAACAAACACGCTGCTGGAGAAAGTTGCTTCAGCTGTGGATCAGTCAGCATTCTACAGTGCTCTCTGGGGGAGCCTTCTCACCAGCCCTGCAGTTCGCTTGCCTGGCATCACTTATGTCCTCTCCCATTTGAACAGGAAGCTTTCCATGGAGGATCAACTCTACATAATTGGCAGTGACATTGAATTAATGGTAATGTTTTAATGGAACAATGAACTTATAATAAGTAACAACATTGAAGTTACTTACTTATTATGTAATGTATTTGGGGGGGATTTAGATGTATTCTCTATCTTTGAACTTAACCTTTGAAGAGATAAAAGAGATTTTTGGTTTTGGGCATGATAGGAATATTTCAAAGCTGAATTAATGTATCAGAACTGCTTAGGTTTTGGGTAAAACTTTCCATTCATTACATGCTCCAGCTAAAAGTGATTGAGTTTTGTTGTAGCTTTTGGTTTCTTTGTTTTTTATTTTCCCAAGATGTAGAGAATTATTTTGTCTTTTAAACTTAAGATATTCACTGGTAATACAAAAAAGCAAAAGCTTAATGTTTGTGTAGTTTAGGGAATCTGTTGATTCTGTTTCCTCAGTGGTGAAAGTTTTTAGTTTTCTGTTTTATCTTATCTCATTATTCAAAATTTAAAATAACTTAATTTAGTACTTATCACTATTAATAAATAACTGTTCTTATTTTTGAGTGCTTTCTTGTATCTGCCATCTTAAAATAATAAATAACTATTTTTGGGGGGGGATCTGCCATTACTTCAGGTGGAAGCAGTAAGCACATCAGTGCAAGATACCAGTGTTTTAGTACAGAGGAGCACATTGGACCTTATCCTTTTTTGTTTTCCTTTCCACATGAGCCAGGTAGGTTATTAACATGAGAGATGAATTGACAGATTCCTAAATGTACTCCACTTCTTAAGTCAGTAGCAGTATTTGGTTGGTTTTTGTTAATGATTTTCTCAAAGTTCCAGCAAGAGTCACATATAAGAGTTTCTCTGATAGGTTTGCCTATTCTTGTGTCATGATCTCTGCTCTTCTGCTTTTTAACTTAATGTGTTAACTTTGAAGTTAAAGTTAACTTCTGTGTATGTAAACTCAAATTATGATGTTTAGTCTATGCAGAAGCTTTTAATTTTATCCAGTTTGATGAGAAAGCAAATTACCTGTTCATTTGCAATTTTCCAGTTCCCAGTGTTCAAAATCAGCAAAAGTTAATCCTCTTAGCACAACAGATTCAGAACACTAGAGAATTGAAAATGATTTTTTGGTTTTGGGTGAGTAGTTATCCCTAGCAGTAGTGGGATTACAGCTTCTAGGTAATTTTTTTTTGGACCGCGTTTATTGTTAGATACTTCCTGTTTTTAAATGATCCATGAATTATTTTATTTATGGAGGAAAACTTACACAAGATTGATTCTCATCTTGTTAGAAATTAGGGAAAACTCGTAAAAAGAGAACTGTGTTCTTGCATGTGGAAGTGCTTCATTCACATTTTTCAGTTACTGTAGGAGTATTTGGAGTGTCCCTGTTAGGTACTAAAATGTTAAAACTATCAATACAGCATTTTTTCAATAGTAAGGCTGACACAAGCATTTAAAGTAGTAAGAAACTGAAAAAGTACTTAATCTTTTTTTTAACTGGATTTTAGTTGAATTTTCTTCCAAAGCTTTTGCCTCATAGTAAAATGAAATGTCTTATAACAAAAAGGAGCTGTTAGTCAAATCAGTTATTTTTGCTGTTCTTAAAGGGTGCATGTTATTAAATAGTATCTGTTCCAAACAATAATCATATTTTGGTTTCCTAAGAGCAAGATTGTGTTTTCTTGTACTATTCTGAATTCAGAGATGTCAAAATGTGAAACTAGCTAGGTTTTAATGAGCATTAGGCTGCTAGCATAGAAAAAAATATTACTTCATGGTTAAATTTGTGTTTCTAAATTCTTCAGGCAACACGTCCAGACATGATCAGAATTTTGTCCGCAGCCCTTCATGTAGTGCTGCGCAGGGATATGTCACTCAACCGAAGGCTTTATGCATGGCTTCTAGGTAGGTTTGTATTCTATTCCATTGGAGGAAGCGGAGGAAGGATTGTATTTTCTTTAGCAGTGTTTGCAATATTGTGTAGAAAGAGTCTTGGAAAAATTAAATACTCAATTTCTTTCATAATAAAGGAAGTCACTTTCTCTCTTCATGGACGTAGAAGATGGAGAATTCATACTGGAACTCATTCCTGTCATGTAAATTGTTGGTGCATTTTCCTATAGCAGCAATTATAGCCTACATTCAGGGGTAGAGCCTGGTGTAGTAGGCTCATGGAAATAGGCACTCTACAACTTTTTCTCAAAAAACATAGAATGGAGAAAACAGAGAATAGGGATTATGGAGTGTAAATGGTAGTTGGAGCACAACAGTATAGAAGATATGAGAAGAATATTGAAAAGAATTCATATTACAGCTTGAGTATGCAAACTTTAAAATTGATTCAGTGTTTGGATGATTGAATTAACAGGTTGCCAATCACTTTTCAACACCTTTCTGGAGTAAAAATCAAGCAATTTGGAATATAATTCTACCAAATGACATAAAATTCATACAGTGCAAATTTTAATTTTTATATGAAACCAGCACATAATCAGAAGAGGGTAGCAAAGAAATCTAGCTATTAGAAGGCTCTTAACTATTCAGAGAGTAGTTAGAAGACCAGAAATTAGAAAATTTTAGAAAACCATTACTCTTATTCAGCCTTGTTATTTTAAGGATATGAAGCCTGTGGTCACACGAATCTGACCAGTTACTTTTTAAACCCATTTTAAGAGAAGTCAAAATCATGGAAGTTTCTAAGTGTGTCCCAGTAACTGGAGAATGAATGGAGAGGCATGAAGTGGCTTCTCTGCTTGATGTGTTTTGCGGTCTGCTGTTACCTTTTTTGTTTGACTTCCCTGCTCACCAGCAAGCACAGGTATCCTAAGATACCTGGGATACCCAAAACGCTTCCCAGGAGCTCTTGCATCTTTCCCAGCTGATAGCTAAGATGTCAGAGGCAGGTAGCTTGTGGGTGACTGGGGAACAGGGTGAGAGTAGCAAAGGGCCCTGAGAGAGAACTGAAATTATGAAGGGAGGGAAGAAGTCAGCAGCAGTGTCTTTGCATGAGAGGGTTGGTTGTGTTGCTGTAGGAGCTGCAGGGGTTTAGAAGTTAAATATGAGAAAATCCCAGCTTCTTTAGTTAATAATTTCTCAAGACACTAACTTGCAAATGATTAATCTTTTAAAGAAAGACAATGAAATGCAATGTTATGCTCCATACCTGCATTTTCCAATTTGGGGAAGAAATTGTTTCTAGGTTAAACACTGCATTCATGTTTCATTTAAACTTGATGGGTTAGATATGTCTTTTGTTATTATTGAAAAAGGTATTTTATGGGTTTAAAATATCATGCTCCTTTTTTAGTTGTGGTACCTTCCTTTACAGCTGTTTCATGAACATAATTTCCACTGAAAGTAATACAGCTTCAGAGAATACTTTTACAGTGATTATTCCTGGTCCTGTGTTGTGAACGGCTGCTGCCTCTATTTGCTATATATTTGAACAAACCTTTTGACAATATAGGATTTTTGCTCTTTTTTCCTTTGAATGTTATTCTGCTTTTCTATTATCATTATATTCTATTCCTAATACAAAACATTCCTAATATAAAACATTCTATTCCTAATATAAAACATTATGTTGGAAGACTCTGAATTATTGTTCTGTATGACATTATTTAATTCTGGTGTTTGCTATTCCTGTTGTTTTACAGCTAGGAGTGACCTATTGGCATTTTCTATGAATAGAAATCATATAAATCTCCTTGAATCAGGTTTTCTTAACCATTGCTAACCAACTGATCTTTTTTCTTCCTTAAGCTTATTTTTTGTGCAATAAAAAACTTAGTGAAAAAGAAACTTACAATACAAAGGTCCATCTTCTTAATGTAATTTTGAATTTAAAAAAAAATTATTTTTTGTAGTGTGACTGATATTCTTTCTAAGTGCTTTAGTCATGTCAGTGTGTTTTGATGATCATCTCTTTATATTTAAAACACTGGATTTTGTATTCTCATTAATATTGAAATATTTTTATGTGATAGCTTGGAGTTTTTTTAAGATATGCTAGGATTATGGGTTTTGCAGCGTTCGTGAACATTTTTCTTTTGTACAAGAAGTAATTGGTTGATAATATTGCATAAAACTATTTTTTCTGATTTGTGTGCAAATTGCTTGTGTGAAAGTGTAACTTAGTTTCCTGTATTAAACTCTATAAAATTATCTTTTTCTTGCCAACATGACTTGGACTTCATCTTGGTAAGTTATCAGTGCTAGTGTTTTGATTTCTAGTTTAAAGAAATTGGCAATATATTCTATTAAATTACAAATATTTATCTGCTTTGTCTTTTGTTTGCTTGAAGGTTTTGATAACAATGGTGCCCTTGTAGGACCCAGAAGTACAAGGCACAGCAATCCCGAGGAGCATGCCACTTACTATTTCAACACCTTCTCTAAGGAGATGTTAGTCCAGGTAGCTATGCAGTGTTTTATTGGGGCATATATTTTTATAAACAGATCCTGATCAAAGTTGCTGTATCTTTATCTCTTGACTTGCCAATGCAATGTGGTATTGTGTCCTATTCTTCTAAAACTTTCTCACTGGAAAAATTAAGACATGGAATAATGTGTTTCTCTAGAATAACTCAACAAACAAAACAAATACTAGGTTTCTCCCTCTCCTTTTCCACAGTGAATGAAGCATACATGGATGTTATTTGATTATCAACCCAGCACACTGGAGCCTGTTCTTTCATAAAACTCAACTGGAGAAATCTCTTCTGTAGATAGGGAAACTCTTGTGTGTCTTGAGAATCAGAAAAAAAAATATCAGATGGCACTCCAAGTCTGTGTAAAAAGGGTCTTTCTCCCCTCTAGGCAAAGGGAGCATCTTCTGCTTTCTGTTCGCAGCCAGGAATAGTTGAGAAAATTGGCTGTTAAACTAGTTTACTCTTAAAGCCTTGCTGTGTGATCTAAGATCACTGGTTCTAAGAACTGTGCTGCTTTTCTCACAGTAATTGAAATACAGCTGTTTTCTAAACTGCTGTGAGTCTGATCTTAAAGTTGGAAGACATATTATAATTAAGGCAAATTGATAAGGTCAGGATTTTTATGATACTGAGTCAGAACTATGACGTGACATATGGGAATGAGAATGGCAATTCTAACAGTAGTAGCTGACACAAGAATATTCAGCTCATCTCAATTTAAAGCTGACACACAGCACAGAGCTTTTATCTTCAGTTTTATCTGAAAGTTGTGAGATCTGCTGTTCTACTGATGAGGAAGAGACCTCAGAATTTCAGTAATCCAGCAGCAAGGACCTTGTTGGCACTCTCTCACCCTTCTCTTATCACCCTTCTGCCTCCCATAGCAGATGATTCAGAAATTATTCAAATGTAAAGGAGAGGCCTGCATGAACTACAGTTTCACCTGTATCTTATATAAAAAAAATGTGGTGAGCTTTCAGCAACATTTAGTCATGGTTAATGGTTATGGTCTTTTAAAATCTTTTTAGCTTAATCAGTGTCAGCTTAATAAAGCTTTTCTGTCTGAAAAGAGTATGGACATTAGAATCAGTGCCTTGCCTATACATAATACAAATTGCAGATACCTTCTGAAACCTTTTGCTGTCTCTTGAAAGACTTTAAAAGCATTGCTCCTTTCTGCCTTCTCTACCTGTCTCTCTGTACTTTGTTTTATCCAGTCAGCTCCTATCTTATTCACAGATACAATGTACTGAAAATTCTGGCCTTCTAAAGACATATGAAAGTACAGATTTTTCTTTTAAGATACTTGCTGATAATACTTGGTTTGTAGCAGATAGCAAGGCCAAACTGGTTTTCATGGCTCTATTCTTTCTTATCTCTTATTTTTCTTCTTTGTCCTCCTTTTTTTGAAACTAAAAGAAACAAACTAGCTTAGACAGTCAAGTCATCCAGGGAGAAAACTAAGCAAAATCTGTGGTTCTCTCATGGGGCTTTTTTTAATTCTGCAGCTCATTCCCTAACCTGCTTTGGTATAGAAACTCAGTTTTCCCATTTGTTTTGAAGTTGTCATTGCTATTTAGTCAAGAAAGTTTTCATCTGTGTAAGTGAGGATATCATAGGATGGATTGCATTTTATTAAGGTCTTAATGTCTACCTGCTTTATTTTCTCAAATAATTTCTTCATTAATGCTCATGTCTTCTCTTTTATTCTTAGCTACTGAGTTATCTGCTTATTTTGATTTTAAATAAATACAAGTTATCAAGTTGTGTTCCATATAAATGTTCTCATAGGCAAAGTTGAGAGAACTTATTCATGGGAGACTGAGCTGCAGTGAGGTGAAATAGTGGTTTCCACTACTGAGAATTTTCCCTTTATGTGCAGCTTTTATTGCTTTCTAGCTTTCTTTTTGTTTTCCTGATATGTTTTTGCTCTTTGTAGGCAATGGTTGGAATATTACAAATTAATGGACAGGGAGAAGAAAGCACATTAATGCAAGACTTGAAACCTTTTCGAATTCTTATCAGTTTGCTGGATAAGCCTGAACTAGGTAATTTTCATATTACTATTTTTAATTTGTTTTATGTGATTTTGCTTTGAAAATTTTTCTCTCTTGTTGATCAAATTGAAAAAGTTACATGCTTAGTTCTGGCAGTTTAGCCAGATTTCTTAGCTCTTCCAAGCTGCATCTATGTTTTGTATTTAATGCCTTCATCAGATTTACCTTTTGCCAAATGCAATTTCTTCTGCTTTCTACACAGGAAACAGTAAGTTAAAGTCATAGAGAGAATTAACTGCGTGTTGGAAAAAATGCAGATTGGATCTTTTTCATTTCTTTATCAAATAATTACTTTTACTATTATAAATCTCAGCTATTGCTTTTGGGAATAACCTCTTCTTTCTTCTAATATGCACATAGAGGTGATAGATATTAACAAGAAAACAGTAATTTTTTTTTCAGAAGAACTTATGCAAAAGAAGCAAATATTTTTTTTGGTTTTATGGGTGGTTTGTTGGGATTTCTGTTTGGTGTTCCTTTTTAATTTGCTTTTCCCCTATTTAAAGTGTTTAAATGCCCTCTTTAGCAGATGAATGCTGAGGACTATGGGACAAAAGTATTTACAGTTAAGACTTGGATATCTTGCCTGTTTCTTTGGAGTACAGTTTTAAATGTGACTAAAAAAAAATTAAAATCTGTTATCAGATTTGAGGGTGGGATAATAAAAACACAAAAATACAATAATGAAAGAAAATAATTGGTTAGGACAGAAGAACTACAAAGAACAAAATATCTGTCAGAAATTTTCTATCTTTCCTGTAATTTGTGATTTCTGGGGATCAGTCTAAATGTTCATAGGCAATGTGTATGTTAAGATTTCATGAAGTAGCAAAGCTTTGAGGATGCTTGCAACAAAATGAGATGGAATAAGCTTATAGGATTTTTGCTTAACTCTGTGAGCATATGCTTACTGAAGGGAGCTCAGTGAAGCTAGGAAACACAATAAAAAGTAAGTCATGCACCAAGCAGGATTACTTTTAAAATTCTTTTCCAAATAATTTGGGGTTTTTTTCTTCAAAATTGGATTTGAACTAAATCTCAAAGGAGGAGCTATTTTATAGAATCATAGAATGTTTTGTATAGGAAGAGACATTATAGATCATCCAGTTCCAACGCCCCTACCACAGGCAGGGACTAGACCAGGTTGCTCAAAGCCCCATCCAACCTGGCCTCGAAACACTGCCAGGGATGGGGCATCCACAGCTTCTTTGGGCAGCCTGTTCCAGTGCCTCATTACCCTCTGGGTAAAGAATTTTTCCCTAGCACCCAATCTAAATCTCTCTTCTTTTAGTCTAAAACTGTTCCCCCTTGTCCTATTACCATCTGCCTGTATAAAAAGTCTCTCTCTCTCTTTTTTCATAAGCCCCCTCTAAGTACTGAATGGCTGCAATGAGGTCTCTCTGAAGCCTTCTCCAGGCTGAACAAGCCCAATTATCTCAGCCTGTCTTCATAGGAGAGATGTTTCTGCCCACTTATGATCTTTGTGGCCCTCCTCTGGACTTGCTTCAGCAGGTCCATGCCCCTGTGTTGGGCATCCCAGAGTTGGATGCAGTACTCCATGTGGGGTTTCACAAGAGCAAAACAGAAGTCAGAAGCACCTGCCTTGGCTTGCTGGCCACACCTCTTCTGACACAGCCCAGGGTGCAGTTGGCTTTCTGGGCTGCAATTGCACGCTTCCAAAAATACCTTCAAAAAGTATCCTGCAGACTATATCCTGAAAAGAATAACCCTGCCTCAAAGCAAAAGGGAGGAAGATGCTCAAAATATTTTATCTTGTGTTTGCATTTTAATATTTGAGAGGATTGTCCATGTGCTAACAGCATGAGATAGCTTACAGGTGAGTATTTCAAAATATTTGACTGAAAGCTACCTCTGATCAAGAATCCATGAAGTCACATTTGCATGTTACTGAGTTGAGCTAATAAAAAGGGTGTGTTGGCTTGAACGTGGTCTGTACTTCTGTGACTGCATAGCTTTTGAACTTGGTGTGTTTGTATCCAGCTGCCATTGTATGTGAAGAAAAAGAACCCTTTGCTTGCGCTTTGTGTACTCAATTGAGGCATTACAATTGTCTCAGTGTTTCTGGAATGCAAACAACCCAAACTTCCTGACATTCAGGTAGCTTATGAGATTGGACCAGAAGAAATTTTGTGGTTTCAGTGACCAAAGCTACGTAATGATTTCAATAGCTTGCAGCAGCGGACTATTGGCAGCACTATAGTACAACAGCTGGTATTTCTCCCTAGGCCCTGCCATCCTAGAGGATGTATTGATTGAAGTGTTTCGAACACTATATACACAGTGCAAAGCAGAACTGGAGCTTCAGACAGAACCATCTTTCCACAAAGATCACACACAGCTAAGCAGGTAAATAATGAGTGTAATTTATTTTGTATTAAATAATATACTTTTGTTGCTGGAACCATGACTGTGAAGCCTGTGGGACTGTGACATGTTTTCTTCATGGTACAGGATCTATTGAAATTAGTTGCAACTTTCTGTGTTCAGTGTAAAGGTGTGAAGTGGTTTGCTTTATTTTTTTTAATATTTAGCATATCTTTTATTCTTTATCCATGACAAAAATGCTTGTTTGATAGATTATGATATTTTTTATATCTGTGTTCTTCAAAAACATAATAGACTGATGAGTTTTCTTGTAGTATAAAAATGAAGACTGCTACAAGAGAGCTGGGGAGTGGGATATAGAGTTTCAAGATTTGAATTTAATATTTTGAAAGGTGGAGAGGAGAGGAGTGTTCAGAGCTGGAGAGGGGAAGAAACAACTGTAGGAACAATTATGGTAAAAACAGAGGTATTTAAGATGTGGTAAAAAGACAAATACTAAAGAAAGGATAGAGGAGTAACCAAGCAACTGTGAAAAGCCATTGGAATGAGCAGCCTGCCAATATCCTGAGCCCTTAAGCAACAACTAGTTGTAGGGATGAGAGGAGGATAATTTGTTAGTGATAGTTGACAGTGGGTAAACTCGCAGTGATGTGTAGTTATATAACTTGAAAAATAAGTGTAAAAATATAAAATATTCTTTTTATTTTCTTGCAGCAAGCTGAGAGAAAACAAGAAAACAGCAGAATTGATTAAAACTGCCAATCTTCTTTTCAATTCCTTTGAGCCTTATTATATGTGGGATTACATTGCTCGTTGGTTTGAAGAGTGTTGTAGGTAGGTGATAATATTTAAGCACTGTATGTGTAAAGTTGAAGTTAATTTTTGTTTTGTATACTTGTTTCTTCAAAGAAGTCAGTTTCGAGATCATTTAGCCTGTAAGTCTGTTTTTTCCTCTCATCCCTATAACATCAATTTTTTGGCCAATTTTCATCAGATGTGATTGGGGGGTCTTAGCAACATGAGTTCTCACAAACTCAGTGTCTGGGTTAAATCAAGAGATAGAATTAGCCCCTCTGCTGAAGGGGAGACTCCAGAGTGATCTCAAAGCTGGTTTTTGTTCTGTCTGGCCAGTACAGGATTACTCATTGTACAAATCACTTTGGTAAAACTGGTAGACATGCCAGACACCCAGTGTGTTGTCATTTGTCCTCCTCTTTTAGGGGAAAAAGAAGGGTGGGAATCCTGTGGATAACAAGGAGGGCTACAGGAGAAAAAAGTAAACCATAAATCAGGGAAAAATGAAAATAATAACTGGAGGAAAGGGGATGAAGGGACGTCTACAGAAGAGTAGAGGTTTTTGCTGTGGCAAGGGGTAGATGATATAGAGATTTCAAATGAAATTTGTAGAAATTTTTTTCATTGTGTATGCAATTGCTTGATAAAATATTAAGATACTTGGACACTAATTTATGTATGAGCCAAGTGTGCTGTCATAGCTAAAGAAAACTGTCTTGGGCTACTTTATAAGGCCTTTGGGCAGCAGGTGAAAGGAAGTTGTTTTTCCTTTCACTTAGTGTTTCTAAGGACAGACGTGGAATATTGTGTCCAGCTTTGGGCACTCCACCTGAGGAGAAGTGTTGAGAAACTGAAGAGACTCTAGTAGAGAAACTGCTAAGCTGGTCAGTCATAGGACACTGCATTGAAGGTTGAGGTAGGTGAGCTTGGTTTAGCCTGGCAAAGAGGGAAATTGAATGGCACCCTTTGACTTCCTGAAGGGCATTTGCAAAGTTCGTACAGCTATACTTTTTATAGCAGCTGATGGAAAACAAAGGACAGCAACAAGTGCTCACTCAAGTGGTCAGGTTGGACTTTGAGAAAAGCTTTGCTAAGAACATTGTGCATCAATGGAAGAGGTGGAACAGTGGAAGCCAGGAAGGCTGTGGAACTTTGGGAGATTTCCAGAATTCTGCTAGACAAAACTGTGGATGAATTTATCTAGTGTTTTTAGCAGTCCTGCTCAGTCTGAGAGGTTGATCTAGATGTCTGTGACTTGATTTTTGTGTGTTGGGCTGAATCGCTAAAGTAAGGAAAGTCATCTACAGCCACCTAACAGGCAGGTGAGTATTTCACTACATATAAGTAGTGTTACTGTCAGCATGGATACAAAATTGCCTACTAAATAAATGAAACCTGGAGAATTGGTTTTGTTTGATTTTTTTTTCTACATGAGCTGTTGTATTATCTAAGTTTTTGTCTTCCATGCTCAATTTTCTGTAGCTTGAATTTCCCTATTTTATAAATGAACACTGTTTATTTTACACTGAGAGGTTGGTTTCCTCTTTTTCTGAAAGAATCACAAGGGGCCGAATAAGATACTTAACTGTAAAATGAGAGATTGCTTATTGGTTTGTAGTGATTATCCCAATATATACAAGAAATATATACAGAAAGTTACAGAAATATGGTCAATGTAAGTGGGAAGGGAAAATATTATGAAACCCTCTTTGAATTTTGCAGGAGGACTTTGCATGCCAGACTTCAAACTGGGCCTGGAGGTGATAGTGAGCAATCTGAGTTACCTCTGACAAATTTCTGCTTGTTAGTGGATTTTTTGTTGGATATTGTTTCTTTGGTAAGAATTGCTTTATTCATTACTAATATCGGGACCCTGTATATTTATAGTCTGCAGAAATACTGTATATACTTTATTTATTGCTTGTCCTGAAAATATATTGACATAAATTGGTGGACACCATTAAAAGAAGTTTTTGGTTCATTGTATGATCCTTGACAGACTGGTTGACATAACTGAAGTGGGTTTATGATGCTTATGCCTGAAAATTTTAGTCTGTCCTCATTTTCTTTTCTATGTGTTTATTGCAAGTATAGTCTTTTGTAGTTTGATATACTGGTTTAAATGCACAGCTTTCTTTAAAGGGTCTTTTAAATGTCATGATAAGATGTATCTTCTTTTTCTGTTGTCATTGCTTAATGTAGCAAAGACTGTTGGAACTGTTTTTTCTATAGCTGTCTTTCCTCAATTCTTTGCTTTCTCATTTCAAAGCCTACTAGAAGTATGAGAGTGCTGTGTCAGGTATGGCAATCAGCCTGTTCTTCCTTTAGTTCCTAATAACTCGTTTATCTTTCATTCTTAAACTTTTATCTTAAGATTAATAAAGTAATAGCATTATTCAGCCTTCTTGTGATGTTTTTTAATGTATTTGTTGTGTAATGAACAATTTGGACTAGTTTGAAAAAGAGCTAAATATATTTCTATTTGTTTGTTACTCAGCGTTAAAGTTAATTTTGTAAATTTTTTTTAGTAAAGCATGTATTTCTTATTCTTGGATATTAAGATATTAATTTGCCTTTTACTATGTTTTATATATTTAGAACAGTTAAGCAAATGATAGGTATCTCTTATTTTCTATAACTGCTGGTGGAATTTAGTGTTACAATTAACAATTTTTTTATTATTATTTTGCTAGGAGACTTACATTGAAATACAGACAGAACACTTGCCTCAGCTGTTGCTCAGGATGATTTCTGCATTGACGAGCCATCTTCATACTTTGCACTTGTCTGAGCTTACTGATTCTCTCAGACTCTGCTCAAAGATCCTTAGTAAGGTTCAGCCTCCATTGCTCTCTGCTGGTACCGATGGTATCCTGCAGCTTCCTACTGGACACAGCAGCACTATCAAAGAATGGGAAAATAAAAAGGTAACTGATTAGGTTTTGCAGCATCTTGGAAAAATACTTCTTGTGTGGAAAAGAGAAATGGGATTTCTAAGTCTGTGTTGAGAACCCTACAAGTCTTTGATTAGACTTAGATATCGCAGTGTATGTGAGACTTGGGTAATCAAAATAACTTATAATTCTGATAAAATTTCTTGATTCTTAAGGGTTTTTACCCAGATTTAATATTATATGTGTATAAATCACTTCAGAATCAGGGCCGAAGAAAGAACGAATCTACTAAAGTTTGTAATGCACTTCAAGAGTGTGATGAAGTAAAATAATTGGACTGAAAAGAATTCACCATTTTGATTAAGTATCAGGCACATGTAAATTCTTCTCTCACCCAATTTATGTGCATTGGTTTAATACCCATCATGTATTTTACTGTCACTCTTAAGTTCTTAGACTTGTTTATTAAAGAAATAAAAGAAACCAGCCAGCAGCTGTTTCTCTTTTAACTTTGTCCATTTTGCTCTATGCAACCATGGCTCTGTGAGGTATGTTAAGTGACATGCCCTGAAATCCTTGTTTTCCAGCTGAAGAAACTTGAGGAACATCATAGAATAAATTAGGTTGGAAGTGACAGTTGCAGGGCACTGCTCAAAGCAGGGCTGATTTCAAAGTTAGATTTTACTTTAAAGCTAGGTCATGTCACTCAGGATCATATTTGTCTTAATTTTTAATATCTTCAAGGATGAAGTTACCATGACTTCTCTGTACAGCTTGTTTGTTTGTACTGTTATTTAATCAGAATTTCCATTGCTGCAGCTTGTGTTGGTTGCCTTGTATTCTTTCCCTGTGGATTTCTGAGAATACCTCTGTCTTTTCTACTGCCTAGTGGGAACTCACAGACAGCAATAAAGACACCTTCACCCCCTCCACAACTTGTAGCATTCTTTTAAACTGAGTAAATCCAACTCTGAGCTTTCCTGCTATGTCACCTGTGGTGACTTTCTGTCGGGCATACTCAGTACATCAGTGTTTCTTTTGTACTAATGAGTGCAAAATTGGATACAATATTCTGGTTGTGGACCTAGAACTGCTGAGCAGAGGGGACTAATTACTTCCATTGGTTTGCTGACAGTGCTTTTGTTGATACAGTTCTAGATGTGGCTGGCCTGCTTCACCAAAGAAATCCACTGCTGGCTCACATTCACTTTGTCAATTAGGACTCCAACACCCTTTATTTACCCTTTATTCAGGATCCTATCCTTATTCTTTCTAGCTAATTGATACCTGCCTGGTTTTGTTCCTTTGGGATTTTGGG
>VZTN01003410.1:999-15948 GCA_013400515.1 Erpornis zantholeuca | reverse complement strand
CACCCTGGTAATGAGTTTTCCAGTCAGCTGGAATACATTGCATGTATGTTGCAAAAGTTACTGTAGAGCTGCTTTGGCATCTTCACCCGTGTGGACAGCTCATGGATAGTTTAGCTTTGGCTGCTCTGATGTGATACACTGTGGTGGTATAATTGCTGCACAGAGCTGTTCCATGGAAAGCCTAGCTAATTTTAAAGTTGGAAGTGTGAAGAGTAACATGACAGGTATTTTTCCTAAGAAAAAGCTGCAGGGTTGAGTATCTTGTAAGGGATGGCAATCTTTGAGTCTCTGTATTGCTTGTTGCATGAATCAAAGGAAGATTTAGTCTAAATGCTGGGGGTTGGGATTCTTAGTACAGCAGTGTTATGGGAATTGACCTTTGAAGTAGGTGTGCTCTGCCAGCACAACGTTCAGTTTTTCTCCAGTCTGTTTGAATTCTTTCGGATCTGTTTTTGCAGTTAATAACGTGGCTTTTTCTTGACACATTTGCTTCTTGGTCATATACCTGTTCAATCAGAGGTTTGCTTTCTAACCTTGTTTAATTTATACAAATTAAAGCTTGGTTAGAAAGCTTATGCTTTATTGTTAAGACTTCTGTAGCTTTTGGATTTCAGATTGGCTTCATTCCTGACATAGTAGTTCTGCAGATATGGTGAGTTATTTATATCCTGTGGGTACTTAAGCTTTTAGTACAAGCATGGTTCTTACCTTTGTGATGCATATTGCCAGTTTTTGAAGACAATATTAATGCATTTTTTAAGATCCCTGAAAAAAAACTAATTATCAGGCTTAAGTTCTTGACTTGTGTAAGTCTTTATGTTGTTGCATTAATCCTCGGTAAACTTCTTTTTTTTTTATTCAGGTGATATCCATGGTCAGTATACAGACTTGCTTCGATTATTTGAATATGGAGGATTCCCACCAGAAGCTAATTATCTTTTCCTTGGAGATTATGTAGACAGAGGCAAACAGTCTCTGGAAACAATTTGCCTATTACTGGCATATAAAATCAAGTACCCGGAGAACTTCTTTCTCCTAAGAGGAAATCATGAGTGTGCTAGCATCAATCGAATCTATGGATTTTATGATGAATGTAAGCAAAATCTATTACTTNCACACACTGTTCTTGTAGGCAAGCGGAGGTTTAACATAAAGCTGTGGAAGACCTTCACAGACTGTTTTAACTGTCTGCCTATTGCAGCCATTGTGGATGAGAAGATCTTCTGTTGTCATGGAGGTAAGCTTGATGGCTGCTTTTAAAGGCTGTGTCTAAACTGATTTTGGGTTAATGCTATACCAAATGGAGTGTGGCTGTGCATACCTGATACTTAGCTGGAGATATTTAACCTTGTATTGTCTGTAAAGGTCATGCTTTTCTGTGCACTTATCAGTAGACAGATATCATTCTTACCTGGTACATACGGCCCTCTTGTCCGTGAGTGGGAAGTGCATCTGTAAGTATTCCCATCAGTGTATCCCTCTCTGAAGGATACTTAATGCTAGAATTATTGCCTAATTTGCCACATGGCTTGTTGCTGTTACGATATATCAGTGTAGCCTTAGCTAACACTGGTGTCTTAAGCAGTGAAGAATGGCTTTTGCAAGGTTGACTCTGTACTTTTGGCCTGTTCAACTGTTTTCACAACACTTTGGTGGAAGGGACTTCTGGGGTCACACAGTCAAGCCTGCAGCTCAAAACAAGACCTTTGTTAGCAATGGAACAGACATGACTTGCGTGGACTCCATGAAGTCTTTGCTGTTAGACGATCTGCGTTCTGTGGGTACCTGTCCCAGTGCTGCCCTGTTCTTCTACTGAAAAAAGTGGTGTTGATCTGACAGAAGGCTGTGACTTGTCTGAGTATTGGAACTTACTTGGGCTCTTCTTTGTAGAACAGGCTTCCCCATGATTTTAGAGGCAGTGATGCCTAATGGATTTTCAGAAGCTTGCAGTGTCAAACAGTTGACAAGAATTTCAAATTACTTGTAGTGAGAGCCATCCTGCCTTTTTGCAGCTGTATTTGCAACTGCCTCCATTAATAAGGAACTTCATGCCTTGCACTGAGTGATCCAGAATGGTTTGGTAGGTGTCACACCTGTGTTGCCAGTGAAATGGAAGTTAGTGGAAGTGAAAGCACTGCACAAACATCTAGTTTGAACACATCTGTTTGGAATTAGAAACAGTGAGTGCCCCAGAGTTCCTGAGCAGACTCTTCCAGACTTCCTGAGGTTCTATTGGTGGCTGCCGTCCTGCCTTTGTGAATTACAGGTATCAGTGCAAGATACGCCTGTATGGAATGTGCTTTAAAAATGATCTAGAATGTTCTTGCATCTTGTATTGAAAGCTTCTGCCTTCAGTGCCTGGTAGAAAAAGCTATCAGAGTTTTATGCATAATATGTTCTGAGATATTGTTAAGTCCTTGTAAAAACATAATTAATGCAGTAATACAGTTGGGTTTGCCAGTGTCTGGGTAATATAGACACATTAAAATACTTCTCGTCTTACAGCTCATCTTTTAATCTAGTTCTCAAGCAGTGTGGTGGTGTTTTCTTTTTAAGACCTGGTACTTATAGACTAGATCACATAGTTTTAAGAATGTGAGATATAAAGTCACTTCTGCACCTAGGTAGCCAAGTATCAGTGGCTATAAACCCATGTAATAAATTTGTCTCCAAAATAGCTCATGAAAGAATTACTGTTTTACTATCAACATACATTTTTAAATTTTGGGTTTTTTTGGAAAACAGCTAATAGAAAAAAAATACTGGAGTGTTTCAGGCAAACAATTAAGTTTAGGTGGAAGATAATCAAAGCAGCTTAGCAGGTAGAGCAGAATGCTATGACAAAACTGGTATTTTTGTGTGTATGCATTTTGAGACCTGAACTATGAGAATGAAGCCTCGAGAGCTATTTTTCAAGAAAAAAGAATTAAAGTTTCATTGTAAGGGGGGTGTGGGAATTAATTGACTAAACAAGAGGTTATTTTGTGCATAGTATGCTTTAAGGATCCTCTTATGCAAAGCAGTATTTATTTCCTCATTCATTGGTAACTGCCCCTTAAACTTGTATGGGCTTAGTATGTAACTGAAATTATTGTCATTCTCAACTGATCTGGAGCTTTGAAATAAAGATTACTAATGTGCTGCATGCTCCTAATAAATGGAAGTGGACGTTCAGCACAGAAATAAGTTTTGCCCTTTTTCCACTCTTCTCCAGTCCTATCCAAACTGCATTCCAGATCCAATGAAGTAATGGACTGTCAACGCCTTTTCATGATGTTACTACTCTAATAGACACTGAGGCAGCAACACAAACCATTCAACTCTGCTGGAGGTTGAAGCTAGCATGTAGATACAAGGTAGGTGCCTTTTTTACTATATTGCGCATTTTTGCATAGTTTATTTTAAAAATATTGTCCTCTGGGATATAATAAAACTTTGCAAAACCGCATAACATAGTAAAACAAAAGGCACCTAACTTCAAGCCCAATAGGCTATCTACAATAGCTTAATATCCAGAGTCATCTTTTTACCTAAACTTTCCTGGGCATCTGTTTTGAGTTATCCATTTTAAAATATAACTCAAACCACTCTTGCTATCCCTGTCTCTAGAAGTTCATGCTACTGAAAGTATCTTTCATCGTATCTTTTCCATCACCTCCCTCTCTTCCTGCTTTCCTCATACATGTCATAATTTGTCCTTTTTTTAAGGCTGTCCTCTCAACTAACTTCTGACTTTACTCTTTATCTCACTTCATTAGAGCTTATTTCATAACCATCCCTGACTTCTCCCTTTTTCTCTGTTCTGGTCCTCTTATCTATGGCACCACTCTCTAGCTCTAATCTTTAGAGAACACTACATGATTAGTTTCAAGTTTCTATAAATGGAGTCCATATTGTAGTGTCATATCGATGGAATACATTGGTCTTACCACATTGGATTCAAACTCTGAGATGGGAGCTGCGTTTGTACAGTAGAATACTGCATTTATGTAATATTTTCAGGCTCTGGAATTCTGTTTTTCTTGTGACATTAATGACAATGAAATGGATGTTGATGTTTACTTGATTTACATAGCATTCAAAGATTACACTATAAAAATTAGTACCCATCATACTTACTTGACCAAATCTACCCAGTCAGAGAGTGGTTCAAATCAAATTTGATGAGTTTTTGCCAGGACTAATTACAATTCTTTCTGTTTTCCCTTAGGGGACAGGTTGTCTTATGCTTCAGAAACATAGTATACTGGGTATACTGAAAGATATTTTTTCTGTGCTTAGCTGTTGTGACAAGACAACTTAATAATGAACTTTTAGTACACTATAGGTTTCAGTGGCAGCAGCTTTACAGTGAGCTTTAGCCTGTGTTTGCATTGTTATGTCCTTCACTTAACAATGATCATGTAGGACTTTTCTCTGTAGGTATGAATTTGATACATTAGCCATTTCTTTTTGTGCAGGGGGAGTTAGGAAAATACTTGGGAAAATAAATGGTTACAATGAAGTCTGCAAACCTGCAGGCGATTCTGTAGGGTTTTGCTATTTTACAGTAGTGTAGAATAGCACAAAAATGGACAGCCACAGGGCTCAGACATGGTTTGTAATAACATTTCCTTATAAAGAATCATAGAATGCTTTGTGTTGGAAGGAACCTTAAAATCACCTAGTTCCAATGAACCCTGCTGTGGGCGAGGAACCTTCCGCTAGACCAGGATGCTCAGTCCTGTCCAGCCTGGCCTTGAACACTTCCAGGGATTAAAGATACAGTGCTACATGAAATGCTGAGAGCTGTAACTTCTTATAAAGTGACAAAGTTGCTTGTGCTTACTTCACTGAGACTGCCCATTGCAATATCTGGGTGTTGTGCTGAGTGCTAATGCAATGTGTGTGTAAATAGATCAGATCTGAGGAAGGGTTAGATCGGTCAAAATTTAAAAGCTGTTTGTCTACTTGAATTTATATTACTATTTCTGTATTGTTGTGTTTATAGACTTGACTAAGAGCCCTTAAAGTAGTTTACTGTCAAATTTCTGCCATCCTTTTGCAACCTCAGGGTGATAGCAAAAAGACAGCTTTAGCAAGCTGATGATGATATAAGACTTTTACCATAAGACTGCTTCAACAAAAATAATCTAAAATCTTCATGCTTGAAGAAAAGTTCCTAAAGTCTGTATCAAATGCTTTGGTTCCTGTCATATATCATGGTTCTTGTAACATATACATTGCCATTGTGCAAACTGATGTTAGCTGAAATTATTTACATGGTGACCTCTTTCCAATGACAGCTTTCTTCTGTCCTGTTCAGAGTTCTGGACTGACTCAAATGGATATGGTTTGTTAACATGAAACATGTTTCATCACAAATTAGGTGTTCGTGTTGTATTTTCAAATTTGCAGCTTTTAAAATTAAGTACCTTGGCCTAAGTCATTTAAGATGCCTAGGACCCTTATTTAAGGATATGTTAAGATTCTAGAGTGTCCAGTAGGCTCTCTTTTATCCTGTATGCCCCAAGTAGAGGAGCTTTAGAGTGTGTGCACTCTTCAAAGGATGGCTTTGGAATTCCTTGTTTTAGTTGTAATTGCATGTGAATGGTTAAACTATAGAAAGATAGCTGTGTCTGTACTAAGTGATTTTTTTTGAGTAATCAAAGTACTGTGATTTTATAATTGTCTTAAGCAGCTGAGCTACAGTAGATGACAACCTCTGTGGCTAAAAGGATGGTAATTAGAACCCCTTGCTAATTTCACTTGCATTATTCTCTGTCCCTCTATTCAGCAACTTAATTGTCTTATAGCAAACTGCCTTTTGTTTATGTTGCAGTGGAAACAATGGATGCTGTGTGCCTTTGAACCTCAAATCTTGTGTTCTCTGGAACCCTTTCTGCAGGTAAAATGCGTATATGAGTCACTTGTTTTCTTGTACTTTTACAGGACTGTCTCCAGATCTCCAGTCAATGGAGCAGATCCGGAGAATTATGAGACCTACAGATGTTCCTGACACAGGTGAGTGATGTGGAATTTACTGTAAATAGGTCTTAATGATGAAACTGGTTTAATCAATTTCTGTGCAAGCAATGTAGTGACTTAACACAACCTCTGTTCACAGTACAATATTCCTTGGTACGTGTGTAGGGTGTGAGTTTTACTCCTCATGTTATCTGATATGTTAAAGGTTATTGTATGTATTGTTGTTTGTCATAACAGAGTAGGGTATGTTTTTCAAGTTTGGATACATTATTTACAAGTCTTCCTTAAAACATCATAGAAATCTAATGAAAGATAAAGGAAACTGAACAGCTAGTTCCCCTTGCCTTGGTTGGGCACACACAAACCTTCTAGTCTTGCTCAGTCCTGTCCAGCCTAAAGCTTGTTGTGTATTAAAGTCTCTGGGCTTCACTCTATTTGTCTCCTTCCTCTTTAAATTTGAGAAGTACAGCTCTTACTTCACTGCAGTTGGGATTTCAATTGCATATATCAATGTACTAGTTGTGAAATTTTCTTCTAATAGGTTATTGTTCTGTTTATAAATGTTGGATGCAAATTGCTAGTGCTTTCTGTGCAATGTTCTTTTGAATGGTTTAATGAATCTTCCTCAGTGTCTCATTTATTACAGATTTTTTACTAGTGGATTGAGAAGACTGTTGAGCAGTACAGTGGGATAGTTTTTAAAGTGTTGATTTCAACAGTGGTCTGAAATTAACTTTCAGAGGAGATATGAGATCTAAACCTTTATTTAAACATAAGCTACAATTACAATTAAATTTAGGAGTAGAAAAATTCTGTTTTCCTGTAATGTTCCATAATGTTGATGTATGGAAGTAATTCAGGGACTAATGTTAATATATCTACTGTCCCTTAAACAACACCACTTCTGTGCAAGCCAGTATATACACTCCTGACACTAAGAAGCATTGTAGACTGGTGAATGATTGTTTCTGTAGTATAAATTACTACACTGTTTGTCCTTTTATGCTACTTATTCACTCAATCCCTAACCAAATGAATGTCAGTATAAACGAGTCAATCTTTGCATAGATCAGCATTCCCAGAAAAGATGGTTCTATTCAGCAGGCGAATAATACTGCTTGAGCCACCCCCACTTCAGGAATGCCCTTACAGAACATAGTTCTTGTTTCCATGGACACTCCACTAAAATCATCTCTCTTTTTAGTACCTCCTAAAAATAAGTACAGAGATTTTTTTAAAAGGCTCTTGTTCCATGTAGAGTTTTATAGTGTTAATTTTGCTTTCAGAAGCAATAGCTGTGTGTGTACTGTCAGAGTGAAAATGAAATGTCCCATCAGAGGCATGTGTACTATGATACAGTGACAAAGGTCTCCATCTTTTGGACCTATTTAAGGAAACTGGTTTGACATAATGGAAGTAAATCTCATGGAAAATAAAAAATAAACTGAAGTGGTCTCACTTCCATGAGGGTTTCAAGTCCTCCAAAGCTATCCCTTTGTGGAGGAGTGTCAGTCAGAGAATGTTTGTGTTGGTACAGAAGTTCTGGTAGATGTTCATGTGGCTGTGGCAGGATTAGATCATTGTGATGATGACTTCTAGTCTGAAAAAAAAGCCTTTTCAATTTCAACTGCAGTTTAAAGATCTCTTAGGACAGATTTGCCTATTGTTCTGTATGACCCTAAAGCTTATTTGATTTTGGGGAGAGAATAGAAGAGGAAGCACTTGCTAAGCAGCTGAGACAAGCAGCTTCTGTCACTTGCTGGAAATTCATGGTAAGAAACCATTGGGGATTGCAGTGCAACTATTGTTTTGAAAAACTATATAGTTCAATATAGAACTAAATTTCAGTAAAGTTAAGTTTTTGTCATGCACTGTCTGTATTCAGTGGTTTATTTCTAGATAGAAATGTTATCTGAAATCCAGTTGTACTTGTTCTGTTCTTTTGTCTTCTAAAACCAAATAAAATTTTAGCCTGTTGTTGGCCTGAACGTGAGCCAGTAGCGTGCCTTGGTGGCTAAGAAGGCCAATGGCGTCCTGGCCTGTATCAGAAATAGTGTGGCCAGCAGGGCCAGGGAAGTCATTCTTCCCCTGTACTCAGCACTGGTGAGGCCACACCTCGAGTACCGTGTCCAGTTCTGGGCCCCTCAGTTCAGGAAGGATGCTGAGACTCTTGAATGTGTCCAAAGGAGGGCAACAAGGCTGGTGAAGGGCCTGAACACAAGCCCTGTGAGGAGCAACTGAGGGAGCTAGGGTTGTTTAGCCTGCAGAAAAGGAGACTCAGAGGTGACCTTACCACTCTCTACAACTCCCTGAAAGGTGGGTGTAGTCATGTGGGGGTTGATCTCTTTTTCCAGGCAACAGCTGACAGAACAAGAGGACACAGTCTTAAGCTGCGCCAAGGGAAATTTAGGTTGGATGTTAGGAAAAAGTTTTTTACTGAAAGAGGGATAAAGTTCTGGAATCATCTGCCCAGGGAGGTGGTGGAGTCATCATCCCTGGAGGTCTTTAAAAGAAGATTGTATGTGGTGCTCAGTGCTGTGGTTTAGTTGAGGTGGTGTTAGGGCATGGGTTTGACTCGATGATCTTGAAGGTCTCTTCCAACCTGGTGATTCTGTTAGAGCAGAGCTGTGTCTGGCGCCGAAGACCACTTAATAAATGTATGTAAATATAAAATGGTCTAGTTGCACAATAGGTTTCAAACACTGGTTTGCTTGATTACAACTTGAAGGATCTGCTGTTTAAGAAATAACATCTTCAGTATTTTGCTTAACAAGTAACCAAATGTAAATGTAAATCAAACTTTTGAATGTCAGATGAAGGAGCCTGCTGGCATATCTTTCAGATTGTGAAACAATGCTGTTAAGTACTTAAATGCCTATGGGTCATCACAGGTAAAGAAGTACAACTTCATGGAAAGCTATGAAATGCCTTTTAAAGGTTTGGGGTTTTGTTTGTGTTGTGGTTGAATTAGCCTGGTTCTTTCTCATGTGAAAATTCTTAGAAAGTTCTATATGTGCAAAGCCATTGCAGTTGATCTAGAGAAATCTTTAATGCCCATTGTTAACTCCAGAGTTAGCTGACCTTTTGTTGGCAGCAAAAAAAAATATCTTGATCAGTGCTAAAATGCCAGAGAGGCTTATTGTTCTAGTTTATATTCCAGCCTGGCTGTCACAAGGCTTTTTGAAAAAGTCAACAGGGGTCCAAGCAAATTGACAGTGCTGATGCCTTTAATGGCTACCTGGAAACAGAGACTAGACAGAAATAAAGGAAAAAAGGTGGTATTTATTTAAAAGGCCTTCAGGTGCACACTTTGGGGTCCAGAGGTCCTGCCTCAGTGGATCCCAAAATGGATGCCCCAGATCACAAGTGCTTCACACTTTTATATCAACATAAATTCATTAATCAAAACCCAGCCAATGATGTGATTTCCCCAGCTTGCCCCCCCTCTTCCCAAGATGATGGTTTACAGTTCTTGTTTTTGGATATCTTTGAAGAGCAAGTTAGAGGTTTTGTTATGTCTATCTTAGCACAGAGAACAGCATTTAACAAGCTACAGAAAACTTCAGAGTTACACTAGCATTACAGGATTTGAAAAATATAAAAGTTAAAACCTAAGGCATCAGTGCTACCTGAAACAATATATCAGCGTTTTCCTGTGTTACATTTTGATTTAGTCACCTAAGGTTCGTCACTAATGGTAGGAAAGGTAAGAATCAAAGCTGTTCCCTGTTCAGAAACTTAGGGTACAAATTTACTTGCTGTATTTGATTGGCCTTGCAGACAACTTTTAAATTTAATGCAGCTTTCAAACTAAGCTTTCTTGGTGAGCTGTGAAATTGATGGTTGCCTTTTAATACCCATGCACTCTAATATTTTTAGACTCCTCAAATGGTCACTGTAAACACACTGAATATTAAAAAAAAAATATTTCAGAGAACTATTTGGCTCTGACTTTTTTCATCTCAAGGCATTTTCAGTGGTACGGGGGGGAAACTCAAGATTTACACAGACTGTACGCTTTGAGTTGCAGTTTTAAGTATTGCTACATTGTTGTTAAGGCTTGTTTTTTGTAGGATAATTGGCTCTGCTAATTACAGTAGAACTGTTTTACATCATAAAATGATATCTCCTAAGACTGGCATCTTTACTTGTATTGTCTTTCAAAGGTTTGCTCTGTGACCTGCTGTGGTCTGACCCAGACAAAGATGTGCAAGGTTGGGGTGAAAATGATCGTGGGGTCTCTTTCACTTTTGGTGCTGATGTGGTCAGTAAATTTCTGAATCGTCATGATCTGGATTTGATCTGTCGAGCTCATCAGGTATGAATTTTGCTGCTGTTGCTTCTTGAAACCTCTCCTGCTCCTTATCAGTAGTGTATATTTGAAACTTAATTTGCACTGTGTTGTTTCTAGAGAAAAAAGATCTTTCTAATAAAGGGCCTGTAAAGGCCCCTTCCTTCTGTTAGCTCATGTTGAACTGTGTGTCTAATGTCAGTGGAGTAGAATACTGACACTGGATTTCTCCATTGATCTCTTCCTTTTGTAGTGTCTGTTAAAGGTTAGGCTGATGTATGTGAACATCAGAGGTAAAGTTTCTAGTCTCTAAAGTGGCAGAGTGACTTGAATTTGAGCTTTACACTGAAGTTTGAGTTTTTCAGTTTCAGCAGTAGACAGTTCCCTGGTAGTTCTGGCTTCAACTACCTCTTCTTCGCTTCATTGAAATATTAAATGCATTTTGACTGTCTCTACAAACAATTCTGTACATAAAAATTTTCACTGGTTCCTGTATTTTGGTTCAGCTGTCTAGAGAACTTCGGCATAGATGTCTTTCTGCACGTTGCAGACTGTTTTTGCATTGACAATCTTTAGTACACTTTTTTATTAGGTTACTTTAAGCAAGAGTGCTAGTTAGGTGGACATCAGGTTTCAATTTCCTGTATAACATTTCAGGAAATGTTTCATTACTTAGTCAATTGTAGAAGCTGTCTCCTGCTGAGAAACAAAAATAGGCTCTTTATTCTGTGTCACTGTTAGGCTTGGGTACACTATTAGAGCACTTAAATATTTCTCTTTGTAATTTTACTGCTAAAACATTAGAGAAGATTCAGTACTCATTCCATATGCTGACTGGATTTCTTAACTGGTGATCAAGATTGATCAATTTCCTGTATTCATGTAGTTGATTCAGTTCTTTATAAAAGAAGTATGGCATCTTATAAAAGACCATGATGATTGCACCAAAGTAAGCAGTTGGGCACACTAGTTTTATTACACTATAACATGAAGCTTTTGTTTTGGGAAAGAAGGAACATCCTTAGCTGATGCATCATACTGCTTGCATGATTTTAAAGGTGCCTTATGCTCTTGGGCATGATATGGCAGAATAACTCTTTTCTAAAATAATTTTTATGCTCTAAAATCACCTACACTTGAGATGTGTGCAGTCAACACTATTGTAAGCAAAACGTAATTGTTACAAGTTGCAGTGAAAGCGATATCCAGATCTTGTGTGCTCCAAACTAATGAGGTCAAACATCCACATTCTGTGTATAAAGCATAAAATGCTGGGAGTCCTTACACTGGCAGTGCATAAGTGGACTTCGACTGTGAAACTACTGAGCAGTCAGGCTGATGTGTGTTTTAACATTTGAAGTGTCAGACATGGGCATGGGTATGCTACCTGGCCTGGCATTCAGTGTCAGGTAACACAAAATGAGTGAACTTGTCCTGTCTGAAAGTCATGACATAAAATAGCTTTTTGATAAGTTCCTGCATCTTTCTAATATAAAGTCCAGTTTTCCTCAAGATTCTTTTTTTTCTTCAAAATTACTTTTCTTATGTAAGCCATATTGTTTTGTCTGGTGTTGACAGGTGGTTGAAGATGGATATGAATTCTTTGCTAAACGACAGTTGGTCACCCTATTCTCAGCTCCAAATTATTGTGGAGAGTTTGACAATGCAGGGGGCATGATGAGTGTGGATGAAACTCTGATGTGTTCCTTCCAGGTATGGTATATTTGTGCATTAAGTATGACTGTAGGTGTTGGGCTGTGTGGACCCAAGTCAGCGTGCTTGTTGATGTGCTGATGGTCAGTGTAGAGCAATATTCCTGGGCTACAGCAAGGACCACACAGGACGCTGGCATTTGTCAACAACTGGAACTGCAAACCAACTGTTCTCCAGAAAACTGGCATTTGACATTTTCCAAACTACTGCATATTAAGTTATTCATTCTATTCAAATGCTCGTTTCAAAGTTTAATATTTAATTGGGTGATTTTTTTTTTTAGTGATTGGAGTACACAATTATGCAAACTAATGGATTATAGGGACCCTTCTAGTATGGCTGCTTTGATCAGACTTTAGTCCCTATTCCTCCCTGGATGTGTTTTCAGCCCCTTTTCTTTCTCCTTGCCACCTCAACATAGTGGAAGAAATAGAAGGATTTAGAGTTAGTATTATTGTTGCATGTAGAACTAAGAAATTCGTAGGATTGCGATGTGATTTCCTCACCCCTCTTGTTCCTGCTGAACAAGGTTTCATGTGGGCTTAACAGTATTTGAAATGTTCTTAGTTGTTGCTGACTCAAAGGAACTTCTTTATTTTCTCTAAGATTTTGAAACCATCTGAAAAGAAAGCCAAGTACCAGTATGGTGGACTGAATTCTGGGCGTCCAGTCACTCCACCTCGCACAGCTAATCCACCGAAGAAGAGGTGAAGAAAGGAAAAAATTTAGAAAACACCATCAGATCTGTCAAGGACAAAACTCCATATTACAGTATATAATAAGTGTGCACTGTAAAACCATCCAGCCATTTGACACCCTTTATGATGTCACACGTTTAACTTAAAGAGACGGGTAAAGGATCTTTATTAATTTTTTCTAGTAGAAAGATGTGCGACACTGTATTGTAACAAGTATAGCTCCAAGTTCTAATATCCAGCATAGAGAGGAAAAAAAAATTAGGAAAAAAACTATTGCAACTACATATTCACATTTACCACGGTTTTTAAAGTTGACCAACATCCCAGTTAAAACTTGGTGTAATAGTTAAACCAGATGAGAGCATGATGTTCCATTTGTGTAATGTGGTCTTATTGTTGCTTGATTGCTTTTACTTTGGTTATTTTGTAGCTAGAATGATGCGAATATGGTATCTAGTCTTATTTCCTGGCTCTTTGAAATTGGTATGAGGAAGGGCTTTCTAGAACAGCCATTGATCTCTTATCCTCCCCCTAATCCAGTTTTTTCATCATAATGCCATGTGCCCCACTATAATGCAAAGTTTATAGTACAGTAGTGATTAAAAGGCAAACTGAGTCCCAAATGCCCAGCCTGGACAGCTTGACAGCTGACATGCATCAAGACAGAAAAACCTGTCCTGACCTTTTAACTTAAGCTGCCACACAATGAATTTGTGCACTACACTATTATAAATTATTGACGTTACACTGTGCAATGGCACTTCATTTAACTTAGATAGGACAAAAATGGTATTGCCTATTAGTTGGTAACTTGATTAAGTGGTACCTTGGCTTTAGTTTTTATTAGCATGAAACACCTTTGGCATGCTTAGCTTCCAGGTAACTTCCTACCTGCATCAAAATTCATCTTGCATAGTTCCACAGAACATGAAGATCCTTATTTGCTAAGCCTTTGAAAGCTGACATTCTTTTTCATAAGAGGGTGTGTTTAAATGGATGTTCATCAACATACAATAGGCTAGATGATGTGAGTTGAAAATACTACAGGAATGTCCAACTTTATAATAAGGCTTACATCACTGCAGATTCTATCATTTGGATTTTCATGATCAAATTTCATATACTATTGTATAGACTTCTGCTTTGTAGTGTACTATAGTAGCAATAATTTCTGTATGTGATCAAGAGTTACGCAGTATTTCTTTTCCGTTCTCTCCTTTATTAAAAGAGTTAACATTGGCAAATGGCAAGATATAGAGAAGATACAAAATATATAGTAGGATAAATGAAAGGCACAGATTTGTGATGCTTTAGGATGCAATACTTATTGGACACAACTACAAAAGCTTTTACTGAATACTGTCAAATTCATAAGATTCTTTGGGGGAAGGCTGCAGATTTGTACCATTCTAAATGTGCATCAGTAGATGTAAAACTCTTGACTTCAGTATTGTCTTTGAAAATGTTAAATTGAGGATTCTAGTAACTTACGTTTTATGAACTGGCACATTATATAATGCAAGAGATATATTGATTTCTGACACAGTGAGCAAGTTCTTTAAAATGGATTTAAGTCTCTTCTAATTCCATTTTGTTTTAAATGCATATTTTAAATGTAGGTTTTTTTCATTTAGTAAAGGTTGTCTAATTCATTTGAATGAAGTCTGACTGGTTATTTTAACATACCTGACTGTTACTCAAAATGTGTGGAGTTGGTTGTTTTTTTTAAAAAAGGAAATCTTAAAATGTATCTGTCTGTTCCTGATTTATACTGGGTTGGTCTGTGGTTTTGAACAGTGGTTTATTTTACCCCACTTTGAAGCAAACACCAGTTTCAATGCTTAGAATAGAATGTTGAAGTAGATTTCTTTTGATGTTGTTCAAAGACACTTGTTCTTGAAGGTCAGTGATGAGAGCTGTGTGAGAGTAACTGCAGTTTGTGACAAGATAATTAATGAAACCTAGTCTGTAAGCACTGACATGGTAACTTCCTGCTCTGAGTCATTGCTTACTTGAAGTTTACTTTTGCAACTTTTGAAAATGCTGGGTTTTACCAAGTGCCAGCCTCTGTGTTACCAAACATCTGGATTAACACTTTTCCATTTTTTTTCTTTAGTTTCTGGAACAATGTCTTCTGTATCATAAAATGTCCAGGTGTAAAGCTGTATGTTATGTGAGTACCTAACATGCTCGCTTGTGTTACAGATGCTATGTCAAAAGAAAAATAAAGTCTTCGGGCCTTCTTCTGTGTCCTAAAGAAATAGGATATTTTTAGTTTAT
>VZTN01003409.1:15985-47316 GCA_013400515.1 Erpornis zantholeuca | reverse complement strand
ATGCCTGTCGCGGCCCAGGCGGTGGCGGCCCTCAGGCCCCGCTCGCTGAGGGGGTGTCGCCGCCGTCGCGGTCCCTCAGTGTCTCCCCCGTGTCGCTCCCGGTGGCCCCGTGGCCATCGCGTGCCCGCCGCGTGTCCCCGCGTCCCTCCCGCTGTCCCCACGCCGTGTGTCCGCACCAGGCTGCTCCTGCTCCCGCATCTATTCCACTCACATCTCCCTACCCCTTCTCTCCTCGCCGCCGCCGGGTCCCGGTATGGAAATCTTGAGTAAAAGGCGCTTAAATCCTGTTTTTCCCCTTGGAGTGAACAGCCAGGCCGCCGCTGTCACCTCCCCCGTGCCCGCTCCTGTCACCCGAGCTCTGTGCGGGATCGGCTCCCTCATCCCGGCGGTGGAATTCGCGTCCTTGTGGGGATCCTTGGCATCCCGCGGTGTGTTTGGGTTGTATTCCCGCCGTGTTTGGGTCGTGTTCCAGGCGTGTGGAGACCAGGAGTTGGGGGAATGTGTGGGGAAAGTGGAACCCGGCGGGGAGAAGTTGGTGGGGGAGGAAATGCTGCTTCCAGGCTGGAGTGGAGGGACCAAAACACCACGGAAAGAACCCAAAACCTCATGGAAAGGATCCACAGACCCCGTGGGAAGGACCTAAACCTTGTGAAATTGACCCCAAACTCTCTGGGAGGGACACAAATATCTCTGAAAAGCACCCAAAACCCTCTGAAACTGGCCCCAAACCCTCTGAAGGGACCCCAAATCCTTTGGAATTGGCCCCAAACCCCCTAAAATTGATCCTAAACCCTCTGAAGGGACCCCAGATCCTTTGGAATTGGCCCCAAACCCTCTGAAGGGACCCCAAACCCCCTGAAATTGTCCCCAAGTCCTCTGAAATTTATCTCAAATCCTCTGGAATTGACCCTAAACTCACTGCATTGTCCCCAAACTCTCTGAAGGGACCCCAAATTCTCCAAAATTGACCCCAAATCCTCCAGAATTGACTCCAAACTTTCTGAAGGGACCCCAAACCCTCTGAAATCGACCCCAAACCCCCTTAAATCCACCCCAAACCGGAGGTGATTTTTCCACCGCATTTTGTTTGGGCCGGCGCCGGATTTGCACAGAGTCCAAAACTTTGGATAAACTGGGATGAACTGGAATGCCTGGGAGTTATTTATTATCCCTGGAACTTTGGGAATAAATCAATCCCGAGAACCACGAGGGCGAGCAGTTTATTAACTCGGGAGAGGAGCTGGGAATGTCCTCTGTGGGAATTTCTTTTGTGGGAGAAAAAAGGAATTCCCACATGATGAACCAGAATTTTTCCTTGGAGAGGAGGGGAAAAAAAATCCTGATTTTCCTGGAAATTCAGTTGGAACCAGGCTTCAAATCCAAGTTTTCTGTGTTAAAGCTGGGATTGAGCAAGGCTTGGAGGGGTTGGGATTGTTGTGCTCGGGGTTAAAGTTTAACGGCGGAACTTGGGGAGAGCTTCGGGAGATGGAAAAGGATTTGGAGCGCCCGGAGCGGCTCTGGGAATTCCTGTGTGGGAGAAAACAGGGCTGGAAACTGGAGCTGGATGGGGTTTGGGGTGATGGGAAAAGGGGAAAGGGATGGGGAAGGGAAGAGAGGAGGTTTAGATGGGGTTTTGGGAAGGAATTGCTTTGTTCCAGATTATCCCAGCCTGGCTTTGGATGCTTCCAGGGATCCAGGGGCAGCCCCAGCTCCTCTGGGAATTCCATCCCAGCCCTGAGCCACCCTCATTCCTTCCCAAAATCCCACCCCAATCTCTCCTTTCCCAGTGGGAAGCCATTCCCTGTGTCCTGTCCCTCCATCCCTTATCCCAAATCCCTCTCCAGCTCTCCTGGAGCTCCTTTAGGCCCTGGAAGGAGCTCTGAGCTTTCCTCGGAATTTTCCTTCTCCAGCTGAACATTCCCAGCAATCCCAGCCTGGTCAATATTCCTGAGACACAAAATATTGGAGGAGAAGGGAAAACTGACAACAGATTGAAAGAGAGGAAAATTTTAGATAGGATTTTGGGGAGGAATTCCTGGCTGTGAGGGTGGCTCAGGGCTGGGATGGAATTCCCAGAGAATTCCTGGCTGCCACTGGGTCCCTGGCAGTNCTGGCTGCCCCTGGATCCCTGGCAGTGCCCAAGGCCAGGCTGGGATAATCTGGGATCGTGGGAGGTGTTGGGATTGGAAGTGGATGAGATTTCAGATCCTCCCAACCCAAACCATCCTGGAATTCTCCAGCAGAGCTTTGGAATTGTATCCAGAGCTGTTCAGGTGAACATTCCCAGCAATCCCAGCCTGGCTCCACAGCGAATATAACAGGGAAGGAATATTTTTATGGAATACACTTTGGGAATGGCTCTTGGTTTGATGGGAACAGGGATTTGGGAATAAATCCCAAGCTTTGGGAAGTTGGGAAAATCCTGCTGCTGCTTCCCCAGAGCTTCGGTTTGGGTGGGAAATAATCCCAGAGGAACTTCTGGAGTTGTGCTGGAGCCCAAAAAGATTTTTCCTTGGATTTTATTTGGTGTGATGAAGCCTAAATGAATTTTTCATGGATTTTACCGGATGTGCTGGAGCCCTGAAAGGTTTTTTATGGAATTGTGTCAGGTTTGGTGAAGCCCAAAATTCTATTTTATGGATTTTTTCGTGGTGTGAAGAAGCTCCCAAAAATTTTTATGGATTTTACCTGGAGTGGTGAAGCCCAAATCCATTTTTTAGGGATCTTTCCTGGAGAGAAGAAGCCCCAAACCACTTTTTATGGATTTTACCTGCAATGATGAAGCCCAAACCGATTTTTTTTAAGGATTTTTCCTGGTGTGAAGAAGCCCAAAAATATTTTTCCTGGATTTTGCCTGGAATGATGCAGCCCAAGTCCATTTTCCCAGGGATTTTACCTGCTGTGACGAAGCCCAAAAACTTTTCCATGGATTTTACCTGGAGTGGTGGAGCCCAAATTAACTTTTTCTGGATTTTTCCCGGTGTGAAGAAGCCTCAAACTGCTTTTTCTGGATTTTACCTGGAATGGCGAAGCCCAAACCCTTTTTTTCCATGGATTTTGCCTCATTTTCATCCTGAAAAATCAGAAATCCTGGGAATTGTGAGAGATCCCTTCGGGTTTTGGTGGGAATTTCGTGCTCTGAGCTGCTTCCCTGGCCAGCAGCTCTCCAAGGGGAAATGTCTGGGAACAAAGGAAGCAGTGATGGGAATGCAGGAGAGAGAGATCAGATGATCCAAATTATTCCAGGATCAGCTTTTCCACCAAAAAAAAGAGCTCTTGGAATGAATATTTTGGGATTTTCTGAGTTTTGGAAGCATCACTTGATCCTTCTTGGAGCGGAGGAGGCAAGGGAGGGTCATAAATTCCATTTTTTTCCCCTTTCAAAGCAGATTTTTCTCGTTTTTCCTTTTAATTTCACTTCCTGAGATGTTTCCTGGGAATGTTCGGTGGTGGCCTTGGGAGAACTCTTGGATTTGGATCTTGGAAGTCTTTCCCAACCCAAATTCCATCATTTTCAGGCCGAGGTGGCTGTTGGGAATAGGGAAATCGGGGATCTGGCACCTCCAAAATCTGAATTCCTTGGAAAATGAGAAGCCAGGGAAGGATCCAGAGAGCTCTGGATTCAATTCCAGCTTTTCCAGAGCCTGGAATTGCCCAGGCTGGGCTGGAAAACCAAACCCACTCATTCCAGGTGGTCTTTTCCAAGACTTCAACCTCAATTATGGAGGAGAAAAAATCCCACCTTGAGGGAAAAAAATCAGGATTTAGCCAATTTTGGGATCTTTTCCCTCTTGTTGATTCCTGCTGGGATTGTGGGATGGAAGCACTTCCTGCTCCTGGCCTTTGGGGGCTTGGAAGTGCAATTGTGGCTTCCAAGTGGGAATTGGAGTTTCCACTTCTTGTCCCCACTGCCAGAGGGCAGGGATGGATGGGATTTTGGGAGGGAATTCCTGCCTGGGGAGGGAATTTTTGCCCTGTTTGTCCTATTCCTGTTGGACTGGGGGATTGTTGTTGCCTTATCCTGGTGTGGTGGAATTCCCATGGGAATTCTTGTGCCCCTCCTGTTGCCAGTGTGGTGTTTGTGGTTCCAGGAGTTCCCAGTTCCTGCTGGGAAAGGCTGGGAAATGCTCATTCCTGGATTCCCTTCCAGCCCCAGTGAGCTGGAGGTGATTCCCAGTCCTCACCTCACTCCTTCCCAAAGGAATTCCTTCCCAAAATCCCACCCCAATCTCTCCTTTCCCAGTGGGAAGCCATTCCCTGTGTCCTGTCCCTCCATGCCTTATCCCAAATCCCTGGATAATCCAGGATCCAATCCTGGAGCTCCTTTAAGCCCTGGAAGGAGCTCTAAGGTTTCCCTGGAATTTCCCTTCTCCATCTAAACATTCCCAGCAATCCCAGCCTGGTCAATATTCCTGAGACACAAAATATTGGAGGACAAGGAAAAACTGAAAAGGGAAAGAGAGGAATATTTAGATAGGATTTTGGGAAGAAATTCCTGTCTGTGAGGGTGGCTCAGGGCTGGGATGGAATTCCCAGAGAATTCCTGGCTGCCCCTGGATCCCTGGCAGTGCCCAAGGCCAGGCTGGGATAATCTGGGATCGTGGGAAGTGTTGGGATTGGAAGTGGATGAGATTTCAGATCCTCCCAACCCAAACCATTCCAGGATTCTCCAGCAGAGCTTTGGATTCGTTGGAATTGTATCCAGGGTTGGTTTTCCCAGGAGAGGTTCCTGATATTCCAGAGGCTCTTCCCTCCTCTTCTTATCCACATCCCCCAGGGCTCCCTCCCAGCACAGCCATCCCATATTTATCCTGGAGTGGGAACTGCCCAGGGAGCACCAGGAATTATCCCAATTCCTGCCCATTCCAGCCTGGAACAAACCTGGCTCAGGTGTTCTTGGCAGGATCAAAACATCCTGAAAATTCCATGGAATTCAGGGTCAGGGAAGTTGGGCTGGAATAATTAAGTCAGGAGGAAAATTAAGGAATTTTTGGGTGAGAATTCCCAGGAATTGTGGTTTTCATCCCAATTTCTTTGGTTGGATTGCAGATTTCTGGAATTTGGTGTTTTTTTTCCTTGGATATTCGTGCACGGGAGATTGAAAGATGAAATGATGGGAATTTGATGGAAATTCAGGATGAAAACTCCTTGAATTCTGAGGGATTTCAGCTTTCCCTCGGAGCTGCTCTCCTGGGATTTGGGGCATTTTCCATGTGTCCTTAAATTCATCCCACACCCTCTCCCAGCTCTGCATCCAGAGGAATCCTGCAGAAGAAAATCAGGGACACGACACTAAAACCTGGGATTTCAATCCCACTTGGATCCATCCAACTCTTTCATTCCCTGCTGGATTCACTCCTGGATTAATCCCTGTGATTTTTTATTTATTTATTTATTTTTTCCATGGGAATTCTGGGCTTTAATTCCCTGGGAGGGGAGCATGGATGGTTCCTGCCTTTGGGAATTGTGGTGCTGTTTTTCCCATGGCTCCGAGGGAGTTAATTCCTGGGATCCATGGGAAGGCTGGCACGGATCAGGCACGAACAAGGGAGTTCTGTCCCTGCCAGGGGCACACAAAAGCAGCTCCCGAGTCAGGAATCGCCAGGAATTACTCCTTGGAAGTGGGAAGAGAATGAGGGAAAGCTCCATTCCGAGGTTTCTCCTGGAATTCCTGCGCAGGGATTGGAAAATTGGAAAAGCTTGGGGTATCCCAGAATTGTTGGAATTTTGCTTCATCCTTGTCCTGCCGAGGAGGTGGAGCTGCTTCCCAGGAATTTGTGTGAATGGGAGTGGAGTTATTGGAGCAGCGTTTTCCATGAGATTATTCCCCCAAAAAAATTAACAAGGAATTACAGCTCTGGGATGGAAAAAAAGGGAATTATTCTTTCTCCATGTTTCCTTGTTATCCTGGCAGCACAGATCCCAAATTCCCAGGGGTTTCAGCCTGGAATTGCCCTGTAGGGAATGTTCCCAGATGGAAATGTGGATCCCAAACATCCTGAGCATCCTCTCCCAGAAATAAATCCCACACTTGGCTCTATCCTGGTGTTGGGAAAAGCCCAAAATTCCCACCTTGGAATGATCCCCCCTGGAAAGCTCCAGGTTGTCAATCCAGCAGGAAAATCCCTAGGGAATGTTTGTATCCAGCTGCAAATCCATGTTTTAACTGGGATACCTCAGGATCCATAATCCATCACTGCATTTTCCAACATCCCTGAATTCCTCTTTTCTGTGTTTCCCAGAGCCATGGAGAACCTGTGATCAATTCCTGTGTGTTTAGGTGTCCCTGAATCCCACATTTCCATGTATTCCAGAGCCATGGAGAACCCATAATCCCTACATTTTTCAGCATCCCTGAATTCTGCTTTTCCATGTTTTCCAGAACCCTGGAGAACCTGTAATCCCTACATTTTTTGGTGTATCCTGAATTCTGCTTTTCCATGTTTTCCAGAGCCTGCCCCAGCTGCAGAACCCATAATCAATCCTTCAATCTTTCAGCATCCTTGCATCCCACATTTCCATGTTTTCCAGAGCCCTGGAGAACCTGTAATCCCTGCATTTTTAGACATTCCTGAACCCTGCTTTTCCATGTTTTCCAGAACCCTGGAGAACCTGTAATTCCTAGATTTTTTGGTGTATCCCGAATCCTGCTTTTCCATGTGTTCCAGAACCCTGGAGAACCTGAAATTCCTACATTTTTTGGTGTATCCTGAATCCTGCTTTTCCATGTATTCCAGAGCCTGGCAGAACCCATAACCCCTCCCTCCCTTTTCCAGCCTCCCTAAATCCTGTGTTTTTCCATGTTTTCCAGAGCCTGGCCCAGCTGCAGACCCCCTAATCAATCCCTACATGTTCAGGCATCCCTGAATCCCATTTTTCCATGTTTTCCAGAGCCTGGCCCAGCTGGAGAACCTGTGCAAGCAGCTCTATGAGACCACGGACACGGGCACACGCCTGCAGGCCGAGAAGGCTCTCGTGGAGTTCACCAACAGCCCCGAGTGCCTGAGCAAGTGCCAGCTGCTCCTCGAGAGAGGCAGCGTGAGTGCAGCCCCAAATCCTGGGAATTCCTGACTCCCAGGGGGGAGTTATCCACCTGCAGCCCCAAATCCTGGGAATTCCTGACTCCCAGGGGGAGTTATCCACCTGCAGCCCCAAATCCATGGAATTCCTGACTCACAGAGGAGAGTTATCCACCTGCAGCCCCAAATCCTGGGAATTCCTGACTCCCAGGGGGGAGTTATCCACCTGCAGCCCCAAAATCCATGGAATTCCTGACTCACAGCGGGGAGTTGTGCCCCTGCAGCCCCAAATCCTGGGAATTCCTGACTCACAGGGGGGAGTTATCCCTCTACAGCCCAAAATCCATGGAATTCTTAACTCCCAGAGGGGAGTTATGCTCCTGCATCCCCAAAATCCATGGAATTCCTGACTCCCAGGGGGGAGTTATCCCTCTACAGCCCAAAATCCATGGAATTCTTAACTCCCAGAGGGGAGTTATGCTCCTGCATCCCCAAATCCGTGGAATTCCTAACTCCCAGGGGGGAGTTATCCCCTGCATCCCCAAAATCCCTGGAATTCTGGCCTTGGAGAAGGGAGTTGTGCCCCTGCATCCCCAAAATCCCCCCCAGAGCACAGAATTCCAGCAGTTCCTGCTCCAGGTATTTTGGGGTTGGAAGTGGAATTGTGCCTTCCAAGCTGGAATTGGGGTTTTTCTCCCAGTGCTGGAGGGCAGGGATGGGTGGGATTTGGGGAAGGAATTCCTGCCTGTGAGGGTGGCTCAGGGCTGGGATGGAATTCCCAGAGGAGCTGTGGCTGCCCCTGGATCCCTGGCAGTGCCCAAGGCCAGGCTGGGATAATCTGGGATCATGGGAGGTGTTGGGATTGGAACTGGATGGGATTTAAGGTCCCTTCCAACCCAAATCATTCCAGGATCCCAAAATTCCCATGGAGTTGATAAATAACCCAAGAAATCCAAGGCAGGAATTCCCCAAGGAGTTTGGATAATCCCTTAATTTGATCCCTTGTCCTGGGAAACTTGGGAATTCTGGTTGAATTCCATAAAATTGGCTATTTTTCCTTGATTTTTTCCCCAATGGGAATGCTTTTAAGATTTCCCTCCTGCTTTGCCAGGTCAGGGGGGTCGAGGTGGCTGAATTCCATCATTTTTATCCCAGGATTAGCTCCGTGATCCACAGGAAACACATTTTAATCTGTCCTTAATAACAGCTGGAAGCTGCTTTTTAATTGGAATTCTCCCATTCCCGTGGGAATTCCAGCATGGAATTGCAGAGAATATCAATATTTTAACAGTTTCCAATGGGAATTCTGTGGTGTTCTGCTCTTCCAAAACCTTTTCCTCCCTTCCCTCAATTCCAGCTCGTTTTGTTTTATTTCAGGATATTCCTTAATTTAGGATATATAGGATATATAGGATAGAATATTCAGGATATTCCCTATTTTGTTTTATTTCAGGATATTCCCTAATTTAGGATATATAGAATATATAGGATAGAATATTCAGGATATTTCCCTATTTTGTTTTATTTCAGGATATTCCCTAATTTAGGATATTTAGGATATATAGGATAGAATATTCAGGATATTCCCTATTTTCTTTTATTTCAGGATATTCCCTAATTTAGGATATATAGAATATATAGGATAGAATATTCAGGATATTTCCCTATTTTAGGATATTTCCCTATTTTGTTTTATTTCAGGATATTCCCTAATTTAGGATATTTAGGATATACAGGATAGAATATTTAGGATATTTCCCTATTTTGTTTTAATATTTATGTTTATATTTTTTATTATATTTATATAAATATTCATATTTAATTTTTTAATATTATTTATTTAATTATGTTTAAATATTTCCCCTTCCCAATTCATCCAACGCCTTCAATTCCCAGCGAGGAATTTTTTTTCCCCCATTTCCCTTTCTCCTCCACCAATTAAAATTCCGATTATTTTTTTTTTTTTAATTAATGGATTTATTTTCCCTCTTTTTTTCTCTTTTATTCCCAGTCCTCCTACTCCCAGTTGCTGGCAGCCACCTGCCTTACCAAACTGGTGTCACGCACAAACAATCCCCTGCCCCTGGAGCAGCGAATAGATATCCGTGAGTATGGAATTTTTCCCTCCAAAAAATCATGGAATTTCCATCCCAAGGATTCCTTTCCTTGGGTTTCCAGTCAGGACACTCCCAAGTTTTTTTTTTTGGGGGATGGAATGGGTTTGGTTTGTTATTTGTAGAGTTTAAGGTGGAATTTTTTTGGGGGGATAAAAGGGAATTTCCAGCGCTGTGGGTTTGGGGAATGAACCTCTTGGGTTGCATTGATTTCCTTTGGAATGGAAAATTGGCTTTTCCAAGGATTTTTCCAAGACAAAAATGCTTTTATGGGTGTCTGGAATATCGTTTGGATTTGGGTTTTTGGGGATTGAATCCATCCCTGCTCTCTCCTGGAGGAGGAGGGGTGGATCCTGCAGGGGTGCAGGGAACACCTCAGCTTTGTTTTCCCTTTTTCCCAATAATTTATCCCAAGGAAAATCTGGAAATCTTTGGGTTCTGAAGGATTTTCCAATCTCAGAACAGATGGGAATTCCTTGACCTTCAAGGACTTTTCCAACCTGGAGAATTCCCTGATTTTTGGGAGCTTTTTCCAAGCTTTTTCCAGCATTTTCAACCCCCAGGCAAAAACTCAGCTCCCACCTCAAATCAACCTCAAATCCCACAGGGAAAAGAATTAGGATTTCACTTAAAAAATTAGGATTTAGCTAAAAAATATTAGCATTTAGCTTAAAAAGTTAGGATTTAGCGAAAAAAGAATAGAATTTAGCTAAAAAAATCAGAATTTAGCTAAAAAATATTAGGATTTAGCTGAAAAGAAATTAGGATTTAGCTAAAAAAGTTAAGATTTAGCTTAAAAATATTAGGATTTAGCCCTAAAAAAATAGGATTTAACTAAAACAATTCGGATTTAATTTAAAAAAAAATAGGATTTAAAAAAAATAATTAGGATTTAATTTTAAAAAATTAGGATTTAACTAAAAAATTAGGATTTAGTTTAAAAATATTAGGATTTAGCCCTAAAAAAATTAGAATTTAACTGAAAAACTAGGATTTAATTCCAAAAAAATTAGAATTTAACTAAAAAATTAGGATTTAATTCCAAAAAAATTAGGATTTAACTAAAAAATTAGGATTTAATTTAAAAATTAGGATTTAGCTTAAAAATATTAGGATTTAACTAAAAAAAAATTGGATTTAGCCCTAAAAAAATTAGGATTTAATTTAAAAAAATTAGGATTTAACTAAAAAATTAGGATTTAATTTAAAAATTAGGATTTAGCTTAAAAATATCAGGATTTAACAAAAAAAAAACGGATTTAGCCCTAAAAAAATCAGGATTTAATTAAAAAAATTAGGATTTAACAAAAAAATTGGGATTTAGCTTAAAAATATTAGGATTTAACTAAAAAAAATTCGGATTTAGCCCTAAAAAAATTAGGATTAACTAAAACATTAGGATTTAATGCCAAAAAAATAGCTTTCAACTAAAAAAACCCAAGCTTTAATTCCAAAAAAAACTCCCATTTAACCAAAAAAAAATCCGATTTAATTCCAAAAAAAAACCACCTTGAACTAAAAAAATTCCACTTTTTTCACCTTAAAAAAAAATTCCCCATGGGGGGGAAAAAGAACGTGGGGAACCTCCCAGGTGTGGATTTTCAGGTGAATATTGGTGTTTTCCCCCAGGGAATTACGTGCTCAACTACTTGGCCACGCGGCCCAAGCTGGCGACGTTCGTGACGCAGGCGCTGATCCAGCTCTACGCCAGGATCACCAAGCTGGGCTGGTTCGACTGCCAGAAGGACGAGTACGTCTTCAGGAACGTCATCAACGACGTCACGCGCTTCCTGCAGGTCAGGCAGCCCCAGATCCTGTGTTGTAGGGGGTCAGGATCTGCCACGGTGGTGCTTTGGTTCCTGCAGGTCAGGCACCCCCAGATCCTGTGTTTTAGGGGGTCAGGATCTGTCACAGTGGTGCTTTGGTTCCTGCAGGTCAGAGCCCACCTCACATTCCCAGAGTTCCCCAAATCCTGCGTTTCCTGGGGGTTTGGGGGTCAGGATCTGTCCCAGTGGTGCTTTGGTTCCTGCAGGTCAGAGCCCACCTCAGCTTCCTGGGGTTCCACAAATCCTGCATTGCAGGGGGTCAGGATCTGCCACAGTGGTGCTTTGGTTCCTGCAGGTCAGGAACCTCACATCCCACCTCACATTCCCCAAATCCAGCATTTCCTGGGGGTTTTGGGGGGTCAGGATCTGTCCCAGTGGTGCTTTGGTTCCTGCAGGTCAGGCAGCCCCAGATCCTGCACTGTAGGGGGTCAGGATCTGCCACGGTGGTGCTTTGGTTCCTGCAGGTCAGAGCCCACCTCACATTCCCAGAGTTCCCCAAATCCTGTGTTTCCTGGGGTTTCCAGGAGCCCAGGATCTGCCACAGTGGTGCTTTGGTTCCTGCAGGTCAGGCAGCCCCAGATCCTGCACTGGAGGGGGTCAGGATCTGCCACGGTGGTGCTTTGGTTCCTGCAGGTCAGATCCCACCTCACATTCCCAGAGTTCCCCAAATCCAGTGTTTTCTGGGGTGTTAGGAGGTCAGGATCTGTCCCAGGGGTGCTTTGGTTCCTGCAGGCCAGAGCCCACCTCACATTCCCCAAATCCTGCGTTTCCTGGGGGTTGCTATATACGATATAAATATAAATGTTTAAATAGTATTAAAATAATAATATTTACATAGTAGTATTTAAATAATAGTACTTAAGTAATAGTATTTAAATAATAGTATTTAAAGAATAATATTTTAATAATGATATTTTAATAACGATATTTTAATAATAATATTTTAATGATAATATTTTTGTATTAATCTTAAAATATGCATATAAAAATCAGATTTTTCATAGCTCCCCTTCCTCTTCAGAACCTTTCCTCTGACACATTTTCAAAGCACATCAGAAATTCCCAACCTGGGCTATTTTCCACTCCCAATAAACACAGATGAAGCTTTTCCAGGCAGGAATTTTTCCCAAGGGAAGGAATCCTTGGAATTGCAGTTGGGTAAAGCCATGCCTGTGCCTTTGCCTCCTCAGGACAGTGTAGAGCACTGCATCATAGGAGTGACAATCCTGTCCCAACTAACGAATGAAATTAATCAAGTAAGTGCTACAGCCTTCCTCAGTGAAGTAAGTGTCCAATTTTCTCATTCATATTGTCGTGTCCTGCTTTTTTTGGGGTTTTTTTTTGGGGAATTTTGCTGTCTGGGAGGTGTTTGTGAGGTTGGGGGGGTTGTTTTTTGTGGGTTTTTTTTTTTGGTGTTGTTGGTGTTTTGTGGTGAGATGCTGAGGGGTTGTTTTGTTTCACTGGCATCTTCCATCTTCTCCCATGGTTTTGGTGTGGTTTTCTGGGATGGGGAAGGAGAAAAATAAGGATAAGGAATTATTTAGTGAGGAGAAGTGTGAGAACTTTCTGTTGTCTTATTGACCAGGGAGAAAAAAAAAACAGAATCATCCAATTGTGCCCATTTTTAAACCATCCATTTCATCCAGGATGGAAGTTTGAATGAATTTCTGGGATAAAATCCCCAGAAATCCTGCTGGATTCTGTGGGATTCTGTGTACCTTTCACAGCCCCTGAGGCCTGGACAGGCCCAATCCAGGCCCAGCTTTTCCCAGAAGATTCAAGATCCCTCCAAGGCTGTGCTGCCTCTTGGAATTGCTGCTGGAATTTGGGATGAGTTGTTTTACTTGATGCTATCCCAATTTCCATGGTTTTCCCATGGTTTTCCTGTGGTTTTCCATGGTTTTCCCCTCAGCCAGGCAGATTTGGTGCTGTCCTGAGGGTCATGAAGGCTGTAAAAGTCTCTGATTTTCAGCCCCTCCTTCTTAACCAGGGAGAAGAAACCGAAATTATCCAATTGTGCCTGTTTTAAAACCATCCATTTCATCCAGGATGGAACTTTGAACTAATTTCTGGGATAAAATTCCCAGAAATCCTGCTGGATTCTGTGGGCTGTGTCCCTTTCACAGCCCCTGAGGCCTGGACAGGCCCAATCCAGGCCCAGCTTTTCCCAGAGGATTTAAGATCCCTCCAAGGCTGTGCTGCCTCTTGGAATTGCTGCTGGAATTTGGGATGAGTTGTTTTACCTGATGCTATCCCAACTTCCATGGTTTTCCCATCATTTTCTCATGGTTTTCCCATCATTTTCCCTTGATTTTCCCTCAGCCAGGCAGATTTGGTGCTGTCCTGAGGGTCACAGTAGGTGTAAAAGTCTGATTTTCCTAAAACAACCAAGGTGGAAGAAAAGATTTTGATTTTAATGCCTCACTAAGTAACTAACTTTGGATTTTCCTGGGATGGTGCCTAATCCAGATAAATCCTGGAGGTGATTTTTTTATCCTGCACCAAGCAGGGTGAAACCTGCCAGGACATGGGGAAAATGGGAATAAACACAAAAATCGGGAGGAGATTTTCCATACCCACAAAGGGCTTGAAATGGGAATTAAATGATGTTCTTTTTCCTGAACTCCCTGAAATTCCCATACTCCAAGCTCAGGAATAATTCCAATATTAAAGCACCTGACAAATTTAGGTCCAGCTTGGATCTGCCACCAGCTGTTGGGGCTTTTCCTTCTCTCCTAAAATATAAAGGATGGGAGTGTTGGGATCCTCCATGGAATTTTTGGGAATGTTCAGGCGTAAAATCCAATGTTGGAGCTGTCCTGGTTCCTCAAATACTGGAGGAGGGTTTGGGAATTGAAATTTAAGTGAGGTACAGTAAAATAAACATTTAAAAATGGATATTTATGCAGGAATTCTGCATCCCACCAGGATAACCCAGCGCCCATCCCAGGCAGGTGGGATTTGGCTCAGATTGATGGCAAAAATGGGAATTTTTCCTCACTTTTTCCCTTTTTCTTGGAAAAAAAAAAAAAAAAAAAAGCTGTGAAGTGCCCTGAGTTTTGCTGCTCCCCAGCTCTGGGATTGGGTGGCAGATCCAGGGCTGGAATTTATCCCATAAAACAGCAAAGTCCAACCTGGCTGCCCCTGGATAACTCCTTCCAGTTTCCTTCCTCTCTGTCCAAGTTCAGGAGGGAATTTGAATTCCTGGTGCTTCTCCCAGTCTGCTCAGCAGCTCCAGGTGGGATTGAACCCTTTGGAGCTGGGAATTCCCATCCCTAAAATCCCCAAATGCTGCTGAAAACGTTGCTGATGCTGATTTGGGCAGAGATTTCTGGGAATAAACTGGGAATAACCCAGCCCAGCTTCACGGCAGGGCTACAACGAAACCTTGGGAATGTTAATTTATCCATGGAAAAGCTGTGGAATTGCATCCCACTGGTTTAGGCAGTTCTGGGGAGGGGAAACCTCGATGTCCCAGTGCTTCCAGGGATTCCTGCTGGTTTTCCTGGTCTCATCCCAGGAGCTCTGAGCCCAAGTTCTCTCCCCATGCAGGCGGACACCACCCACCCCCTGACCAAGCACAGGAAAATTGCCTCTTCCTTCCGGGATTCCTCTTTATTTGATATTTTCACCCTGTCCTGCAGTTTACTGAAACAGGTAAGGAAAGGTTTGGAATCTTTTTGGGAAGTGAAATGTTGGGGTGAAGTATTTTGGGGATGAAATTCCCCTCCTGGAATGAGCGCTCTCGTCCTAAAATCTGTGTTCTGGGGTTGTTTTTGGAGGAAAAAAATGGGTTTATTGAGGAGATTTTATCTCTAAAGAAATATTTTATTATTATTATTGTTATTATTAAATAATTAATTTTTAAAAAATAAACAATGGATAATAAATAACACAAACACACTCACGGTGCTCATTCCACAGAGCCTCGAGTTGCTTACACTGAAACCCCACCTCAATCCAGCTGCCACTTGCATTTCTTTTTCCCTTTTTCCCTTGATTCCATGTTTTCTGCAGGCTTCTGGGAAGAACCTGAACCTGAACGATGAAAGCCAGCACGGGCTGCTGATGCAGCTCCTCAAGCTCACCCACAACTGCCTGAACTTCGACTTCATCGGCACCTCCACGGACGAGTCCTCGGATGATCTTTGCACTGTGCAGATCCCAACCAGTTGGAGATCAGGTAATTCCTGCAGGGATCCTCAGCATCCCTCCTGGAAAATGCTCAAACCCCTCTGCTTTGTCCTAAATCAACCTGGCTGTGCTGTTAAACCTAGCCTTAAACCCACCTGATTCGCTTTTGGGGGTTTTATCTTGCTTTTAAAACCCTTTTTCCCCTTCCAGTCTTTCACCTCCCAGCCCAAGCACTGGGAAAACTGGATTTAAAAAAAAAAAAATAGGGCAGAATTTGGCACCTTTTTCCCACATCCTGCTGTTCCCAGCAGGCATTTGACAGGCACTTGCACAGATTGTGTTCTTAAAATACCTTCCTGTCATCTTCACCCAGTTCCAAGCACCAGTGGGTGACTTTATTTCTAGGAAAGGCATTTGCGTTAAAAATACAAAATCCTGGGAAATTTTCTTGGGATTGAGGTGCTTCGGGTGTGACAAATCCATGTGCTGTGGGTGATAAAATAGGGATTAGACCTGTGGGAAGCTGTAAATGGAAGTTAAATCCTCTTTTCTCTTGCAGCGTTCTTGGATTCTTCGACCCTTCAGTTGTTTTTTGATCTTTATCATTCCATCCCTCCTTCGTTTTCTCCTCTGGTAAGTCCAGGGTTTATTTCCCTTTATTTTAGGATTCATGCAGGGTATTCCCAGGAGGTTCAGGTTGTGCTGAAGTGTCCAAGTGCTGAAGCATCTACAGGGTTGGGTTTGCCCTAAAACCACTTTTTTTTTTGCTGGAATTCCATCCTCCTTTCTCCTCACACAGCTTGGAATCTCCTGTTTGCTCATCCCCTTGAGGGATGTAGCTCCTGTTATTCCCAAACAGATCCTAAAACCACTCCAGGAGTGTGGAACAAACCTGGGAACACCCCAGGAAATGGAATTTCTCCTTCCACCCTTCCAAACTAAGCTACATTCCACTGGGGTGAAAGGGCCAAGAGCACGACTGAGCTAAAAGTTGCATTATTCTGGAAAAATAATAATTAAAAATGAATGGCCTGGCAGGCATTTCTCTAATGAACATTTCCCATAATTGAAGCTCAGTGAAAACAAGGCTGAAAGGGAATTGTTCTGTGGAGAGTTAATGGCTAATCCTGAATTTCAAGCCTCGGATGTTCTTGGAGAGATTTGGAGTGTGAGGCTCCTTTTTTTCGGAATGGAAATCTGAAATTATTCCATTGGGATCAATGATTGGAGTCCCTATCCCTGGAGGTGTCCAGGGAAGGCCTGGACATGGCACTCAGTGCTCTGAGTGGGGATCACAGGTGACCTTGGAGGCCTTTTCCAATCTCAGTAATTCCACGATTCTGTGACTTTTGGGATGGAGCTGTTCCTTTTCGCTGTAATTCCTTTCTCCTCTGCCGAGATGAAGGAGCAGCTTTGTCCCTAAAGGAGCAGCAAACCTCAGTCTCTGCTCGTGTCATGAGGGGAAAACCTCTTCATTTCCTTGTTCTCATCCTGATTTTGGTGTTCATTCCCATTTTCCTGGCAGGTGTTATCCTGCTTGGTGCAGATCGCCTCCGTGCGCCGCTCCCTCTTCAACAACGCCGAGCGGGCAAAGTTCTTATCTCATCTCGTGGATGGAGTGAAACGGATACTGGAAAACCCCCAGGTGAGTATTCCAGGTGGGATGAGGGCTCTGCTTCCTCTTCATCCCCAAAAATTCCATTTAATATCCCACTGGGACACTTGGGAAAGGGGAGAATGGTGTGACATTGTCCTGCTCTTCCCTCTTCGCACCATCCTACCACCAAGGGATGGACATTAGGAAAAAATTCTCCATTGGAAGAGTATTTAAGGACTGGGGCAGGCTGCCCAGGGGATGGCATCCACCACAAACCAGTAAATGTGGCAATTCCAGACTGGGTTGAACAGGCAGAGTGGGATTTATTGGGAGCTTGGAGTTGTTCCTGGAGGTCTTTCCTATGATTCCATGGTGATCTGAACCTCCAGCGGGTGACAGCAGAGCTGTTCCCGAGCCCCACTCTGCTTTTTATCCCCTCAGAGTTTGTCAGACCCCAACAACTACCACGAGTTCTGTCGCTTGCTGGCCCGGTTGAAAAGCAATTACCAACTGGGAGAGCTGGTGAAGGTGGAGAACTACCCCGAGGTGATCCGGCTCATCGCCAACTTCACCGTGACCAGCCTGCAGGTACAAACCTTCCCTTCCCTCTTCCTGCCCCATGGATTCCCTGCAAACCTTCCCTTCCCTCTTCCTGCCCCATGGGCTCCCTGCAAACCTTCCCTTCCCTCTTCCTGCCCCATGGATTCCCTGCAAACCTTCCCTTCCCTCTTCCTGCCCCATGGATTCCCTGCAAACCTTCCCTTCCCTCTTCCTGCCCCGTGGGTTCCCTGCAAACCTTCCCTTCCCTCCTTCCTGCCCCATGGATTCCCTGGAAAACCGAGCAGGAGCCTCTCACCAGGTTCATTTTTACCCCAAAACCTCGGATTCTGTGACAGAATCCCTCGTGGATCATCCCGTGAATTCCTGAATGGAATCTGTGGGGGAAGGCAGAGTTGTTGCCATGCCTCCAGAGGCTTTCCATATCCGAGCAGGGAATTAAAAAAATAACTCGTTAAATAAGGTTTATTTTTAGAATTCTGCCTCACTTCACTATTCCAGTGCGCTCATTGCGAGTAATTGGAATATCATGGATATTCCCACTGAGTTTTCCAGTGGTGTGCACAGCTCACAACCACAGCCCTGAAAGGGAGAGGGTTTAAAAAAAACAAATTCCTTTTTGTTTTTTGTGGAATTGTAATTTCTGGGAAGCAGCTTGGGAGCTGTGCAGTGTGTGGGAGCTGAGTGTGAGGCCCAGGATTGGAGGCTCAGCTCCGTGTCCTGGGAATTTGGGATTATCTCCCAGAGTTTCCTGAGTGCTGGGAATGCCTCTGATCCAGGTGGGCCCTGAAATTTCCTGGTTAATTTGGCAACCAAGCCATTAAAGGCATTGGCCAGGGGAAGGTGGAAGGAGCTGAGCTTTAAACCCCTCCCAACCCCAATTCTGTGGGAAAAACTTCAATCAAACAACACAAATCATAACTCCCTGCTTTGTTTCCCTTCTCTTTTCCCTGGGAACTTGCTCCCAAGAGTGTGCCCTGAAATTCCTGGTTAATTTGGCAGCCAGGCCTTTAAAGGTGTTGTCCAATTGAAGGTGGAAGGAGCTGAGCTTTAAACCCCTCCCAACCCCAATTCTGTGGGAAAAACTTCAATCAAACAACACAAATCATAACTCCCTGCTTTGTTTCCCTTCTCTTTTCCCTCTGGAAGCAAATTCCTGGTTAATTAGGCAACTAGGCCTTTAAAGGAGTTGGCCAGGAGAAGGTGGAAGGAGCTGAGCTTCAAACCCCTCCCAACCCCAATTCTGTGGGAAAAACTTCAATCAAACAACACAAATCATAACTCCCTGCTTTGTTTCCCTTCTCTTTTCCCTCTGGAAGCACTGGGAATTTGCTCCCAACAGTGTCCACTACCTGCTGAGCCTGTGGCAGCGCCTGGCTGCCTCCGTGCCCTACGTGAAGGCCACGGAGCCCCACATGCTGGAGACCTACACCCCCGAGGTGACCAAAGCCTACATCACCTCCCGCCTGGAATCCGTGCACATCATCCTCAGGTGAGCAAATCTCGGGCCTGGGAATGTTTTTCCTGATGGTCTGAGGTGGTTTTTCCACCTTCTTCATCCACTGCTCTCTTCCTGATTTCTGCCTTTTCCACCTCATTTATTCCCTGCTCCTCTCCTGATCTGGGGCTTTTTCCCTTTGTTCCATTGCTGTTCTCCTGGTTTCTGCCTTTTCCACATCGTTTATCCACTGCTCCTCTCCTGATTTCTGGCTTTCCAGAAATCCATTGCTCATTGCTCTTTGCTCTTCTGATTTCTGCCTTTTCCACCTTATTTATTCCCTGATTTCTACCTTTTCCACCTGATGGTCTGGGTGTCCTTGGAGAGCCGGAGAGGCTTTGTTGTGTGTGTGTGAGCATGAGAGAACAGCACTGAACGAGCTCCAGGGAACTGCAGAGTGACACTGGGCAGGGCAGGGCTGGGAACATAGAAAAGTTCAAACCTCAGGCATCAGGGACGGCAATCTTGGGGAAATTCCATCATTAGCTAAAGTTTTAATTGGCGAATTGATGCTGATATGCAAATGGACCAAACCTATAAAAGTGGGAAGAACTCGGGAGCTGTCCTTGTCCATGTTGGGATGCACTGAGGCAGGAGCCTCTGGAGCCCAGAGTGTACCTCTGAAGGCCTTTCCAACCAAGCCCTCCTTGATTCCTTTATCCCTGCCTGCTCTCTGTTCCTAGGGAGCCATTTGAGCCATCACCCTCTCCCCAAGATTGTGGTTTGCAGTTGTTGGGCCTAGGAGGGTCTGGGTGTCCTTGGAGAGCTGGAGAGGCTTTGCTGTGTGTGTGTGAGCATGAGAGAACAGCACTGAACGAGCTCCAGGGAACTGCAGAGTGACACTGGGCAGGGCAGGGCTGGGAACACAGAAAAGTTCAAACCTCAGGCATCATGGGGAGGGGTTTAAAAAATCAAAACAACAGCACTCAATCCCTTTTTCCCCTGTGGCAGGGATGGCCTGGAGGACCCCCTGGAGGACACGGGGCTGGTGCAGCAGCAGCTGGACCAGCTCTCCACCATCGGGCGCTGCGAGTACGAGAAGACGTGCGCGCTGCTGGTGCAGCTCTTCGATCAATCGGCCCAGTCCTACCAGGAGCTGCTGCAGAGTGCCACCGCCACCCCCATGGACCTGGCGGTGCAGGAGGGTGAGCTCACGTACTGGATTTATTTGGGGAAAAAACGCGTTTATTTGGGCTAAAAACGGGTTAATTTGGGGAAAAAACAGCTTTATTTTCAGGTGTGGCAGCGTGCCTGACGTGGCTCCTGTACTGGATTTATTTTGGGGAGCAAACTGGTTTATTTGGGCTAAAACCAGGTTAATTTGGGGAACAAACAAGTTTATTTGGGGGTTAATTTGAGGCCAAACCAGGTTTGTTTGGTGTGTCCCAGGGCACCTGACGTGGCTCACGTACTGGATTTATTTGGGGAAAAAACACATTTATTTGGGCTAAAACCAGGTTAATTTGGGGAACAAACAAGTTTATTTCGTGTGTCTCAGGGCGCCTGACGTGGCTCGTGTACATCATCGGCGCCGTCATCGGCGGCCGCGTGTCCTTCGCCAGCACGGACGAGCAGGACGCCATGGACGGAGAGCTGGTCTGTCGGTAGGGATGCTCCACCCTGGGCTATTCCAGAGAAATCTGCTCCAGGAAAAGTGGGATATTCCAGAAAAAATCTGCTCTGCTCCCCCTTTTTTTCCCCACCTCCAGTTCCGGTGGGAAACGCGGTTGGAAAGGGGCGGGCGGAGCTGCCGGCGCGGAGTTCCACGGGGAATGAGGGGGAGGAGAGCGTGGAAAAGGGAATGATCCATTAATTATTCACTAATTATTCACTAATTATTTATTAAATGAGTGGTGGTTTTTTAGTGGAAAAGTCTTTTTCCCACTTCAGGTGGTGTCCATAATCGGAAAATTCAGATTTTACCATGTCGTGACCTGGATTTTTGGGATTGAAATCCAGTGGGAATTTGGATTATGGCAAAGAGCGTGGAAAAGGGAATTACCATTAATTATTCACTAATTATTTATTAAATAGGTCGTGTTGTTTTCCTGGAAAAGTCTTTTTCCCACTTCATAACTCAGGTGGTGTCCATAAATTGGAAAATTCAGATTTTACCATATCGTGACCTGGATTTTTGGGATTGAAATCCAGTGAGAATTTGGGTTATGGCAAAGAACGAGAGGCAAAGAGCATGGAAGAAGGAATTATGGATTAATTATCGATTAGGGAATACTAGACTTGGAAACATTGGGAATTATTTGGAATAACTTGCCCATTTTCCTGCTTTCTTTCCCACTTTTTCCCCACTTTTCCCACTTTTCCCACCTCTCCAGGGTGCTGCAGCTGATGAACCTGACGGATTCCCGGCTGGCCCAGGCTGGCAATGAGAAGCTGGAATTGGCCATGCTGAGCTTCTTCGAGCAATTCCGCAAGATTTACATCGGGGATCAGGTGCAGAAGTCTTCCAAGGTAACAGGAATTCCATGGATCCCACCCTTCTTCAAGGAAAACAAGTGGAATTTGCTGATTTCTCCTCGTTTTATCCAAAAATGAATCCAGTTTTTCTGGGATTTGCATGTTTATTCCGAAGTATTGACTTTGCAAACTCTGAGCTGGGTTGGGAATATCGGGAAGAGCCAGGAATTGGATGCAATTTTTCCTTCATTTTTTGATTCCTGTGATCACCTCAAACACCCAGGAATGCCCTGAGCTTCTTCCCTGCCTTTAAAATGGGAATAAATCCCAAATTCCCTTCATCCCAAGACACTTGGAGCTGTGCTGCTGCCTCTTTTGGGATGGAAAATGCCTTTTTCCAATGGGAAAAACAAAGGGAATATTGCTGTGGGATTGGGTTCTCTTCATTCCTGGAGGAGAAACTGAGTTGGGGTCAGATCCTTTCACTGGGGATTTGGGAACTGCTGAGAATTCCAGAGAAATCCACTCAAATCCTGGGTGTGTTTGGAGGGGGAGGAGCAGAGTTTTGTCCCCTTTTCCTGGGAATTTTCCTGGAAAAAACCCAAGTGCTCCTTGTTTAGTGTGGAGTGAAAGAGGAAAAACAAAGATTTAGGATCGATGGGATCACCCCAGACAACTCAGTTGGGAACACCCCAGAGCATCCCTTTTCTCACCCAGGGAAAAACAGCTTTTCTTGGATCATTCCTGCTTTTCCTGGCACCTTTTAAGCCTTTTTTTTCCCCTGTTTTTTGGTTTTTTTGGGCAGCTGTACCGGAGGCTCTCCGAGGTGCTGGGGCTCAACGACGAGACCATGGTGCTGAGTGTCTTCATTGGGAAGATGTGAGTGTTCAATTCCCAGCAATTCCCACAATTTCCTGGAGCCAGTACCAGGGAAAACTGTTCCCAGGGATCCTTTCCAGCCTGAAAACCTGGAATTTCACCTTAAAAACCTGGAATTACAGCTTAAAAACCTGGAATTTCATCCTAAAAACCTGGAATTTCAGCTTAGAAACCTGGAATTTCAGCTTAAAAACCTGGAATTTCAGCTTAGAAACCTGGAATTTCAGCCTAAAAACCTGGAATTTCAGATTAAAAACCTGGATCCATGTTCCGCTTTTATTATCCATTTTCCCTCTTTTTAAATTCATTTTATCCATTTTTTTTATCCATTTGATCCATATTTAATCCATTTCACCCATTTTTTTATCCATTTTCCCAGTTTTTATCCATTAAACCTTGGGATTCCACAGAATTCCAAGGGCACCTTGGGATCTGGGATGATCCCAAGGATCATTCCCCACCCATCTTCGGTGCCTCTCCCCATGGGGAGCAGAACTGGTGCTGCTGGCAGATGGAAAACGGGAAAAACCCTCCAGAAATCCCAGAAAATCCCAGAAAATCCTGGAAAATCTCACTGATCCATCCCTGTTTGCTCTCCCCACAGCATCACCAACCTGAAGTACTGGGGCCGCTGCGAGCCCATCACCTCCAAGACACTGCAGCTGCTCAACGACCTCTCCATTGGATATCCTTCTGGGAATTTTGGGAAGGGTCCTGGATCCCTTGGGAGAAGGGAAGAGCCATGCAGGTGTTCTGCAGGAGCTTCCACCCATCCTGGATTTTCCATGGAGATTTTTCGGGAATGAGGCTCCAGGCCTCGTCCGGTGTGGGGCTGGAGTGTGGGTTTGGGAATTGTGGGTCAGAATTCCTTGGGAGTTGAGCATCCACAGGCAGATTCCAGGATATCTCCTGGTTTTCCAGAAATCCCAGAAATTCCAGACCCTGTGTTTTTCCAGAAATTCCCAAAATCCCAGAACTTCCAGACTTGTGTTTTTCCACAAATCCCACAAGTTCCAAACCCGGATTTTCCCCTCGTGGTCTCCCCAAGCCCAACTTGGGTTATCCTTATAAAACAACATGAGAATTCCCAGATTTATCCAACAATCCAGGCACAATCCCCACCTTCCAGCCTGGCTCTGGAAGTGTTTTTTCCAGGAATTCCAGGGTTTTTTCCTTGACCTCCGGGCACGTACAGCAGCGTGCGGAAGCTGGTGAAGCTCAGCGCCGTGCAGTTCATGCTCAACAATCACACGGTGAGCGCTGCCCTTCCCTCCCTGCCCCCTTCCCAACCCTTCCAGCTGCCAGAATTCCATGCCTGGATACCCTTGGGAAGTTGAGTTGGCTCCCTGTGCTTCCATGGTGCTGGAGGAACCTCTGGAAAATGGGAATTTTGTTGGAAGTTTGGGGGGTTTTTGTTTAAGTTCTTCAGTTTTTAGGGGTTGGGATTTGGTGGCACTTCCCATTCCATTCCTGCCTCATTCCCAACCCTTCCAGCATTCCCAGCCAGGAGAATTCCACACCTTTTGGAAGTTGAGCTGGCTCACCTCCTCTGTGGTGCTGGAGGAACCTCTGGAAAATGGGAATTTTGTTGAAGTTTGTGATTTTTTTGTTAAAATCATTTAGTTTTGAGGGGTTGGGATTTGGTGGCACTTCCCCTTCCCTCCCTGCCCCCTTCCCAACCCTTCCAGCTGCCAGAATTCCATGCCTGGATACCCTTGGGAAGTTGAGTTGGCTCCCTGTGCTTCCATGGTGCTGGAGGAACCTCTGGAAAATGAGGATTTTGTTGAAAGTTTGGGGTTTTTTTCAGTTTTGAGGGGTTGGGATTTGGTGGCACTTCCCATTCCATTCCTGCCTCATTCCCAACCCTTCCAGCATTCCCAGCCAGGAGAATTCCACACTCTTTGGAAGTTGAGCTGCCTCCCTAACCCTAACCGTAACCCTAACCCCTGGTGATGTTTTCCCTTTTCCAGAGCGAGCACTTTTCCTTCCTGGGAATCAACAATCAATCCAACCTGACAGACATGAGGTGTCGGACCACGTTCTACACGGCCCTGGGACGGCTGCTCATGGTGGATTTAGGTATTTTCCTGGGAATTCTGACACAATTCCAGCATTTTGGAGCTGGATCCTGGTGTTTAGGGAGCTGCAGCTCCACCAGGAAAGGACTCGGGATGGGAAAAAACCCAAATGGGAGAAGGAAAAGGAAATTGGGGGTTTGATGCTGAGGGTGTCCCACCAAAACTGGGGATCCAATTTTCCATCCCAAAACTGGGGATAAATTTTCCTATCCTAAAATTTGGGATAAATTTTTCCTATCCTAAAATTTGGGATAAATTTTTCCGTCCCAAAATTTGGGATAAGTTTTCCCATCCCAAAGTTTAGGATAAATTTTCCCATCCCAAAATTTGGGATAAATTTTCCCATCCCAAAACTGGGGATAAATTTTCCCATCCCAAAGTTTAGGATAAATTTTCCCATCCCAAAATTTGGGATAAATTTTCCCATCCCAAGATTTAGGATAAATTTTCCCATCCCGTATCTGCGGATTAACTTTTCCCTCCTCAAACTGGGGATAAACTTTCCCATCCCCACATCCCAAATCTCCCACCTTCACTCCCACCCCTGGTGGAGCTCCTGGTGGCCCTGGGAGTGGGGGATTTTTGGGAATCCCCTCCCAATTCCCGTGTTTCCGTGGATGCCAGGGGAGGATGAGGATCAGTACGAGCAGTTCATGCTGCCGCTCACTGCTGCCTTCGAGGCTGTGGCGCAGATGTTCAGCACCAACTCCTTCAACGAGCAGGAGGCCAAGGTGAGCTGGGGCCGTTCCCATTATCCTCCTTTTATGGGATCCCATTCCTGATTATCCTGCTTTTCATGGACCCCATTCCTGATTATCCTCCTTTTATGGGACCCCATTCCTGATTATCCTCCTTTTATGGACCTCATTCCTGCTTTTCTGGGATCCCATTCCCCATTATCCTCCTTTTCATGGACCTCATTCCTGATTATCCTCCTTTTATGGGATCCCATTCCTCATTATCCTCCTTTTCTGGGACCCCATTCCTGCTTTTCTGGGATCCCATTCCCCATTATCCTCCTTCTATGGGATCCCATTCCTCATTATCCTCCTTCTATGGGATCCCATTCCTGCTTTTCTTGGACCCCATTCCCAATTATCCTCCTTCTATGGGACCCCATTCCTGATTATCCTCCTTTTCTGGGATCCCATTCCTCATTNGCAGAAGGGGAAAAGAGCCAAATGTTCAGCAGATTTATGAGGTAATTCTTCATCAAGTTACAAACAAAACTGCAGGAATGTGTAGGGATGTATGCAGAGGCTGTGGCAGCATCCTGATTGCACTTCATCATCTACCACTGTCTCATCTTTCCTTCCCACTGCAGTAATCCCCAGGACACCCATCCTTGTCTCAATACCTCTTCAAAATGCTAATAGAGCCTGGCTTTCAGGAATGCTGTTACATTATGGTAAGGAGCAATGACTAATTCATTATATTTATCCTACAGAATATTAGATATTTATTTAAAGTGATTTTCTGTTGCCAAGCTGCCAAGGTTGCAGGCAAGGCTGCGTTCTTCAGAGACAAATGTATGGCACTAAGGATTTGAAAGTACCCATTTTTCTGGGCAGGTCAGAGAAAATATGTTGATGTGTCTTTTGCCTTAGGCTTTACCTACTGCAAAAATCTATGTCATGTTGGAGCTCTTCCCCATAAAGAAGATAATGGCAAGAACATTATTCCAATGTGACAGGCCTTTCTTATGATGAACACATAGGATAAAAGGAAGTGACAGATGTATGACCCTTGGGTTGGCTCAGGAAGAGACTGGATTGTCTGTCCTTGCCCATAGCTTATTTTTTTTTTTTTAATTTTATCTTTTTTCCTTTCTCTTTCCATTTCAGATTTTATTTGATGTAATTTTTTTTTTAAATAGATTTAATTTCCTTTCTCTGTGTCCCCAGAGGACTCTGGTGGGGTTGGTGCGGGACCTGCGCGGCATCGCCTTCGCCTTCAACGCCAAGACCAGCTTCATGATGCTCTTCGAGTGGATGTATCCTTGCCTTCCCAACATTCCCAACATTCCCAACATTCCCAACATTCCCAAAAATCCCCAACCCTGCCCTTTTCCTGCCCCTTCCCTGCCCAGGCCTTTCCTCTGCTTTTCCAGAGCGCCGGGAGCAGCTCGGCCTCGCTTTGGGATGCTCCCAAACCATCCCCAAAATCTGCTCTGAAACATCCCTAAAATCTGCTCCCAAACATCCCAAAAATCTGCTCCCAAACCATCCCCAAAATCTGCTCTGAAACATCCCTAAAATCTGCTCCCAAACATCCCAAAAATCTGCTCCTAAATCATCCCAAAAATCTGCTCCTAAATCATCCCAGAGCTGCTCCCACACATCCCAAAAATCTGCTCCTAAATCATCCCAGAGCTGCTCCCACACATCCCAAAAATCTGCTCCCAAACTATCCCAAAAATCTGCTCCTAAATCATCCTAGATCTGCTCCTAAATCATCCCAGAACTGCTCCCAAAACATCTGCTCCCAAACCATCCCAAAAATCTGCTCCCAGTCCATCCCAGAGCTGCTCCCAAACATCCCAAAAATCTGCTCCCAAACTATCCCAAAAATCTGCTCCCAAACTATCCCAAAAATCTGCTCCGAAACATCCCTAAAGTCTGCTCCCAAACCATCCCAGAGCTGCTCCCTGAGGAATCCTTGGGCTTTTTCCAGGTCTGACCTATAGAACACAAAGGTTTTCATGGATGCATCCCCGAGGTTTTCATGGATACATCCTAGCAGCTCCAAAAGCATTTATTTCCTCTCTCTCCCTGGGCTCCGTGTCCTTTTCCCGAGGAATCTGTGTCCTTTCCCTGAGAACATGGAGAGCTCAGCTCTTCCCTGCCTGCCAAAGCTCAGGCACCGACAGATCTTGGGAGCTTCCCCTCCCTTCCAAAAAAAAAAAAACCTTTTGGAGTTCTGGTTTGCCTTAAAAAAATCAGGATTTTCATCTTGGATCCTTCAATGATCCAATCCCGATTTTTATCCCTGTAATCATTTTTCCCAGGATAAAACACCACCACCAAACCATTAAAAACCAGCAGATCCCAGCCAGCAGCGCCCATACCCGACCCTATCAACCACCCTGCTTTGCAGCACTCGTGGAAAACTCCTTTCCCATGGGATTTTGGGCTGGGAAAAGCTGGGAATTCCTTAACTCCCCCTGGCAGTTACCCCTCCTACATGCCCATCCTGCAGCGAGCCATCGAGCTCTGGTACCACGACCCTGCCTGCACCACCCCCGTGCTCAAACTCATGGCCGAGCTGGTCCATAACAGGTGAGGAACATGTCCAAGGTCTGGGCCCCCACCCTGTCCTCCCCCCTGGGGCTTTTCTTCCTTTGGTTCTTCATGTTGGAAAAAAATGCAGCAAGAGATCTTCTTCTGCTGTTTCAGAGTTGTTTATTTGTCTTATCAAAACCTCGGAGGGAGAGGCAGCATCCCCCGAGGACACCAGGGCAGGAAGGCAATGGCTGCAGATCAGCAGCTACTTTTATATCTTACTAACAACCATTCAAGAAACAATACATATTTTATTTTCTTTTCAGCACCAGTAAACCCTCATCTTATTGATTTGTCTTTTCTATACTAACTTTTTTCCACCAACCAACACACCACAGGAACTGGTGTCAGAGGAGAGAGGAAGAGAATGAGGAGAGAGGAGAAGAAGAAGAAGGAAAAACCACACCTAAAAATCTCCATCTTGTCCCTATGTAATACACAGAGCAAGATCCTAAAAACTACAACTAAACTCTCTGTGGTTCACTAAACAAAAATCTCTTCACCTCTCTGGTGCATTCAGGTTCTCCCAAAGGTGGAGGGAGCTTCTCCCAAAGCCTAGGTCGCTGGCTAGGCCACGTTTGAGGAGCTCTGGGGACATAAAGAAACCACCAGAGGAGCAGGGGAAGCTTTCAGGCTTCCCTGGACTCTGACAGAACATCCCAAAATTCCAGGATTTCATGGAATGCTGTGGCTTGGAAGGGATTTCAATCCCATTTCCCCCATTTCTGGGTGCTGGTTTTGCCTCGTTTGGTTCTCCTCTCTTCCCCTCTGTTGGTTCTCTAAAAGAAATGAGGAGAGGAAATGTGGGAATTGTTTCATGGGGAAGTGAATCCCACGTTTGGGATGTTTGCACTTCGGGCAGGAAATTCCTGATTTCGGTTTTAAAATCTTGTTCTTCCCAAAAGAACAGCACTTGGAAGCTGCTTGGATTTGGAGCTGGAATGATGGGAGCTTCCCTTCCAGTTCAGAGGGAATTGGGGGTGTCCTGAATCCCTTGGGATCAATCCAGGGGGAATTGGGGGTGTCCTGAATCCCTTGGGATCAATCCAGAGGGAATTGGGAGTGTCCTGCATCCTTTGGGATCAATCAAGAGGGAATTGGGGTTTGGGTTGGAAAATCCTTAAATCCCATCCCATGGCAGGGACAGGGACACTTCCCACTATTCCTGGGAAATATTCTCCAACCTGGCCATGGGCACTTCCAGGGATCCAGGGACAGCCACAGCTCCTCTGGGAATTCCATCCCAGCCAGGAATTCCTTCCCAATATCTCATCCTTTTCCCAGTGGGAAGCCATTCCCTGTGTCCTGTCCCTCCATCCCTTATCCCAAATCCCTCTCCAGCTCTCCTGGAGCCCCTTTAGGGCCCTGCAAGGAGCTCTGAGCTTTCCCTGGATCCTTCCCTTCTCCAGGGGAGCATTCCCAGCTCTCCCAGCCCCTGGATGAGCTGTGACCATTCCCTGTTGTCCCTCAGATCCCAACGGCTGCAGTTCGATGTCTCCTCTCCCAACGGGATCCTGCTTTTCCGGGAGACCAGCAAGATGATCACCACGTACGGTGAGGGATCCCAGGGCCTGGAGCTGCCCCGGGTGCATCCATGGCAACATCCATGGAAACATCCTGGATACATCCATGGAAACATCCTGGATACATCCTGGATTCCCTGGGAAGCTCAGGGTGGGCAGGGAAAAGCAGGGAAATGGGGAAGGAATCAGCACCCACAGGGGACAGGGAGAACATTCCCATCCTCAGGATTGCCTGTTCCCACCTGGAACTGCATCCTGCCTTGGTTCCTAGGAAAATCATGGAATGTTTGGGTTGGGAGAGACCTTAGATATCCACAGGGAGAGTTCCACTGTCCCACATTGTTCCTTGGGTACTTGCAGGGATCCAGGGGCAGCCACAGCTTCTCTGGGAATTCCATCCCAGCCAGGAATCCCTTCCCTATATCCCATCTAACCCAAGGTTGTGCTGGAGAATTCCAGGATGGTTTGGGTTGGGAGGATCTGAAATCTCATCCACTTCCAATCCCAACACCTCCCACGATCCCAGATTATCCCAGCCTGGCCTTGGGCACTGCCAGGGACCCAGGGGCAGCCAGGAATTCTCTGGGAATTCCATCCCAGCCCTGAGCCACTGTCTCAGGGAGGAATTCCTTTCCCAAATCCATCTGAACTTCCCATTTTTCAGCTGAAGTCCATTCCCCCTTATCCTGCCACTTCAGGAAAGTGACTTTTCACTGCCTTTTCCCTGGAATCATACCCTGGGAGATAAATCCTTGGAGCCTTCACCCACTTCTCCAAGGGAAGGGATCCCAGGAAGATGGGTTGGGATCCAACCCCAGGAACAGGGGTTGGGATGGAACCCTGGGAAGAGAGATTGGGATAGAACCCCAGGAACAGAGGTTGGGATAGAACCCTGGGAACAGGGGTTGGGATAGANGGGAATTCCATCCCAGCCAGGAATCCCTTCCCTATATCCCATCTAACCCAAGGTTGTGCTGGAGAATTCCAGGATGGTTTGGGTTGGGAGGATCTGAAATCTCATCCACTTCCAATCCCAACACCTCCCACGATCCCAGATTATCCCAGCCTGGCCTTGGGCACTGCCAGGGACCCAGGGGCAGCCAGGAATTCTCTGGGAATTCCATCCCAGCCCTGAGCCACTGTCTCAGGGAGGAATTCCTTTCCCAAATCCATCTGAACTTCCCATTTTTCAGCTGAAGTCCATTCCCCCTTATCCTGCCACTTCAGGAAAGTGACTTTTCACTGCCTTTTCCCTGGAATCATACCCTGGGAGATAAATCCTTGGAGCCTTCACCCACTTCTCCAAGGGAAGGGATCCCAGGAAGATGGGTTGGGATCCAACCCCAGGAACAGGGGTTGGGATGGAACCCTGGGAAGAGAGATTGGGATAGAACCCCAGGAACAGAGGTTGGGATAGAACCCTGGGATCAGGGGTTGGGATAGAACCCTGGGAACAGGGGTTGGGATAGAACCCTGGGAACAGAGGTTGGGATAAAACCCAGGAACAGGGGTTGGGATAGAACCCCAGGAACAGGGGTTGGGATAGAACCCTGGGAACAGGGGTTGGGATAGAACCCTGGGAACAGGGGCTGGGATAGAACCCCAGGAACAGGGGTTGGGATAGGACCCTGGGAACAGGGATTGGGATAGAACTCTGGGAACAGGGGTTGGGATAGAACTCTGGGAACACGGGCTGGGATAGAACCCCAGGAACAGGGGTTGGGATAGAACTCTGGGAACAAGGGCTGGGATAGAACCCCAGGAACAGGGGTTGGGATAGAACCCTGGGAATAGGGGTTGGGATAAAACCCTGGGAACAGGGGTTGGGATCCAACCCCGGGAACAGAGGTTGGGATAGAACCCCAGGAACAGAGGTTGGGATAGAACCCCGGGAACAGAGGTTGGGATAGAACCCTGGGAACAGGGGTTAGGATCCAGCCCCGGGGACGCTGACCCCGGCTCCGTATCCGTGCAGGGAATCGCATCCTGACGCTGGGGGAGGTGCCCAAGGACCAGGTGTACGCCCTGAAGCTGAAGGGGATCTCCATCTGCTTCTCCATGCTGAAGGCAGCGCTCAGCGGCAGCTACGTCAACTTCGGCGTCTTCCGGCTCTACGGGGACGATGCCCTGGACAATGCCCTGCAGACCTTCATCAAACTGCTGCTCTCCATCCCCCACAGCGACCTCCTGGTCAGCACCCGCCGGGACTGGGGACTGTTCCGAGGGATTGGGGAGCGTCCTGAGGGATTGGGGAGCGTCCTGAGGGATTGGGAGTGTCCTGAGGGATTGGGAAGCGTCCTGAGGGATTGGGGAGCGTCCTGAGGGACTGGGGAACATTCTGAGGGATTGGGAGCATTCTGAGGGATTGGGAGCATCCCCAGGGATTGGGGAGTGTCCTGAGGGATTGGG